>NW_022045958.1:134670-238926 GCF_001654015.2 Drosophila navojoa
TGTCCGACTACAACATCCAGAAGGAGTCGACTCTTCATCTGGTCCTCCGTCTGCGTGGTGGCATGCAGATCTTTGTCAAGACTTTGACTGGCAAGACCATCACCTTGGAGGTTGAGCCCTCGGACACCATTGAGAATGTGAAGGCCAAGATCCAAGACAAGGAGGGTATTCCCCCAGATCAGCAGCGTTTGATCTTCGCTGGCAAGCAGCTGGAGGATGGACGCACTTTGTCCGACTACAACATCCAGAAGGAGTCGACTCTTCATCTGGTCCTCCGTCTGCGTGGTGGCATGCAGATCTTTGTCAAGACTTTGACTGGCAAGACCATCACCTTGGAGGTTGAGCCCTCGGACACCATTGAGAATGTGAAGGCCAAGATCCAAGACAAGGAGGGTATTCCCCCAGATCAGCAGCGTTTGATCTTCGCTGGCAAGCAGCTGGAGGATGGGCGCACTCTGTCCGACTACAACATTCAGAAGGAGTCTACTTTACACTTGGTGCTCCGTCTACGTGGAGGCAATTAAATTTGAGCACTTAACCGCTATATGATATAAAATTGGAAATTATATATGTACTCGGCTAACAATAATGTATTCCATTTGATGTTTAATTGGCCTTAAATGATTCGCAAAATCCTAAAGTATTAAAATATTCAATAAAATTTAAATTGTGTGCGTTCAATAATAAAAACCTCTTTGATTTGTTTTTATTTTAGTAGGATGTAGCAGAGAATCGTTAAATAAGTATACATATGTTCTGTTTTAGTTGCACTCGTTGAGTAGGAATTTTGTCCATTTGTTTGTAGCTGTGGGCGGCATTTAGCAACATGTATCGATGAAGTGAGTCTGTCAATAACAGAGCAGCATGTGTCCAAACTTGTAGCAGCAACATTTACGGAATATCGATACTGCGATTAATCGGATTGTGTTGTTTCCATCACTGAAAACAGCTGTAGTCAAAATTAAAGTCCCAACACACTAGACATTCACACACACACTTCAGTGTTCAGTAAAATATTTTGTAATTATTTCGGTTTGTAATTGTGGTGTTGCTTAGCTTTGCAGAATGAGCAGGGAAATCAGCTTGGCCGAGGTGAAAAAGCATAACAAAGCCGATGATTTGTGGGTGGTGATCGAGGACAAGGTCTACGATCTGACCAAGTTTAAGCAGGAGGTACGTCTCTCTCGTTCTGTATATGAAAATAATGTTAAGCCCTGTTTATTTGTGTGACTAGCATCCTGGCGGCGAGGATTCGCTGATATCTGTGGCGGGTCGCAATGGCACACGGGAATTTCTGGATGTGGGCCACAGCCAGGAAGCCCGGTAAGTTTCCATTAGCACAGCAGCTGGTACTTTTATTCATATTGCTTTCTCTTTCGCTCTCTCATCACATTTCCAGTGAGATAATGAAGAAATTTCTGATTGGCAATTTGGCAGCCGCCGACATTAAGAAAAAGGGGGCCGTGGGGTAAGTTGTTTTTATTTGTCTGCCTCATTTTTTGTAATTGTAATCGCAAGACATTCAACTCAGTTGACAAGCATGAGCCTGAGCCTGAGCATGAGCATGAAATGTCAGCTAACTTCATTATGAGCAATCAGCGCATCATTATCATCATTGATTGGCTGCGTCATCTAATTAACACGTTCCATGAGGCCTGCAAATCGGAACTGATTTTCACTTGATACACTGATTTAACACGCGTCCAATAAGAATCGCTATGTCCAATAAGCCGGATCAAAATTAATCGCCCTAGGAGTCGGCCAATTGCTAGATGGTCGTCAAATTCTGCGAGTATTTTACATCCAATAAGATGCAAAATGCATTCAACTATATGCGATCTAATCTGATACCCAAATAGGATAACAGTTGAAGTCAAGGAACTCAGTTTGCACTTTCATTGAAAATGTCGACTATGGCTATGCAGTCATTCCTCAATTAACAGCTATTTAAGCCCTGAGATATGTGTTTACGACAGAGTTTTGAATATGCATTTGTATATACACATATGCACATATATATATGCATTTGAATATATATGTATATTACTTTTTCAAGCTTCAAATCGTTCGCCAGCACCAAAGTTAAATTCTACAAAAGCTAAGCAACACCGCAAAACTAATTAAAACAAAGAAATGCAAAGAGAAAAGAAAAACAAATTTGTGAGTTTCAAAATATTCAAAATAAAAATTTAAAAAATGCATAATTTTCATGTTATATGTTTTAATAATGCACCAAATTTGTAGTTAATGTTTGTAAAAATATTCAAGAATTTTGGATATCAAAATATTCAAATGTAATCTCAATATATATATAACTATTCACATCTTAATATATGTATGTATATAAATAGTTATTGATTTCGATGTTGATATTCAGTTTATTCCCATTGTCCATTTAGTTTCAAAGTAAGCTCATCTGTATGTATATACCATACCATACATACATATATATTTGCCTATATCCATGGGACTGTTATGTGCTTTTGTCTATATATCTGCAATAGCTAAACCTTGGAGCACCAACTAGAAGTTTCCCTTTGCTTGCTTTGCTCTTATTTTCTTGTTTACCTTTATACTTTTCTTTGGTTTGATTAGTGCCACGCCCACAGCTGATGACAATGTGAATGCGAATGCGAATGCCACGCCCAAGCAATGTTGCATTTTGCACTAAGCGCGAATGCCTACAGTTAAAACCAAATCCCAATTGAGATCCCAACTTAACTTTGATTTATTTGCGATTAGCCCAGCCTTATATGCAAAGACACACACACACACACACACACTGATACATTTCTATATATGCATACATACATATGTACTTAACATTATTTTCTTGTTTGTTGTAAAAGTTGCAGAGAAATCGGCTTGGCCGTGGGCGCCATAATACTGGGCATGGCGTTGGTCTATGCGATCAAACGGGGCATAGCCAAGAACTAAGTCGAAGGACGCTGCGCAACACTGAAACTTTCATTCCGCAAAGAGAGAAGAGGCAGAATAAAATTTGTCCTTTTGATATACCATTTTATTTTGTATAAAAGTCGTTGATATTGATGCTGTTAAATCTATGTCTTTAATAAATCAATTCTTAAAAAAAAAAGAATTTGTGGTTATATATTTGAAATTAACAATTCCTTAATTTCAGCTATTTCCATCTCTTTCTAATTAAAGACTTTAAAATAACAAAAACTGGAATTTGTATAGGAATTTTTGGCAGTTTAAGGAAAAGTTTATTTTATTTGCTCTGCATGTGAGAGGCAACATTGCCTTAACAAATGGTAAATGAGATTAATAATTATGTCCATCGACAACGCCTGTAGCCTCTCAACGATTTCCATCTCTTTCTAATTCAAATCGCCTCAAACCTCTTCTTGAACATGTGGGAATTGTGAAAGCAACATTTGCCCATTCATCAGAAAAGGAATTTCAATTGCAACATCTTGCAACTATGCTTCGGCAACATTTAACAATCGAGCTGCAGTCAGTTGGCAACATTTGGCATTGGGAGGACACTCCATTGGCAACATTTACCCGCTTGGTATCATTTGATTATTCACGTCGATAGCCATTAATCGATTGTACATTTGTAATTGTTTTTGTTTAGTTATTTTATTTGATGCTTTTTTTTTTTTAATGCTTAAGGTTTTCCTTTGCGTTGAGTTTCCAGCTTGCTTAACTTGTGAGTTTACAGAGTAATATACTTATTACTTATGTATACATGTATAATTAAATCCAGATCATATAGTCACACCCACGCACTCCCTAGTTCTAGTCCTAGTTCTCGTCATATAGAGGCGTTGAATCGCCCAAGTTCATGGAGTGCGGCGAGGTGTTTGTGCGCGGCGTGCTGCGCACCGAAGACTTGGAAGAGATGCCGCCACCACTAGCAGCACTACTAGAAACAGCAGCGGCTGCTGCAACGCCGGCAACTGAAGACGAACTGCGATTCGTGCTGCTGCTGCTCGTATGGTATTCGTTGGTGGGCGTGGAGCCGGCACCGCTGCCGACACCGCCAACACCACTGCCGCTGCCATAGCCCATACCCAGGCTCATGCCCAAGCCGAGCTGCTGCTGCTGCTGCTGCTGCGACTGTTGCTGATGCTGGGGCTTGCGACGTGCCCACGAATCGTTAGCCAGCTGCCAGTCCAGATTCTCCTTGGCACGTTGCTGCTGATGCATATGATGATGGTGCTGCTGCGACAAGTGTGGATGTTGCTGCTGTGAGTGTCCATGGCCATGGCCATGCGAATGCGAATGCTGTGACTGCTGCTGGTGATGCTGCGACAGATTGCCGCTGTTGTAGGCGTTGTCATAGTAGCGGGGCGTGCCGCCATAGTGACCGTGCCGCTGACTGCTGCTCGACTGGGAGCTGGGGCTTGGAACATTGTGGCCGTAGCGTGGTGTTTGCGTCGCATGCGGCGTATAGGGCGTCATGAATGGTGTTTGGCCGCTTGGCGTGTACGGCGTATTGATGTGGGCGCCAAAGGTGGGCGTGCCGCTGCCAAAGTGGCCCAGGCCAGCGGTATTGATGAGGCCCAGGCTGGAGCTGCTGCCGCTACCGCTGCCATAGCCGCCAATGCCGCCAGCGCCTCCACCACCGGGAGCGCCCATGGAATGCGTTATTGAGTAGGCGCTGGAGCTGCGCATATCGCTGCTACTGATGCCGCTGCGTGGTGTGCCGCCCGTCATACTGCCCGAGCTACTGAATCCTTGGGCTCCGCCACCGCTGCCACTGTTGCCAAGCGAACTGAGCGCCGATGTGGGCGGTGGTCGCATCATGTTGTGCGCATTTGTGGGCGTATTGCTGGCGGGCGTGGCACTGATCGAACTGGACATGACCGTTGGCGGATCCAGCCAGTGCTCCTTGAACCATCGCAACAGACTGTTGACCGAGTCAAAGATTTGGCCACGAAACCGATAGCCCTCCGGCATGACAGTGACATATTCGTGGCGCACCTTCGTCTTGGGCAGATAGGACAACAGAAACTTGCCCGGCATGCTCTTCGATGCCGTGAAAAAGTAATGGATCTTCTTCGGATCACGCCCCTTCTCCTCGCGCAACAGCTGCTCCATGAAGTCACGCTCATTCACGTTCGCTGGCGCCTTGTTCGGCTTATAGTACTTGTATTGGATGAGCTCGCGGGCAGCCAGAGCCATGGGATTGATGTGACGTGCGATGATCTCGTCGAGATCCTCGAACTCTTCGGTGCCGATCCAGAGACTGCGTCCCAGACTATAGTCATTCTCTTTGCCCTCCTCGCGCACATCGATGTGCTGGAAGATGTCGTCGGCCACCTTCCACGTGGCCGTCAAATGATCCTTGGACTTGCTGCTGGGCCGCAGCGCCACCTCGCCCTGGTCCGCTTCGGCGAGCATGGCGATGACCTCCGCATACGACTTGTTGAAGAAACTTGGATGGGCTATGACGCGTCTGGCATAGGTCTTGCGCTTCATGGCCTTCGCCTTGGCATCCGACACCTTGCGATTGTCCAGCTCCTCGGTGACGTAATCATAGAACGCATCACGTCTGGGTCGCCATTCGTTGTTCACGTCCTTCAGGTCGGCCGACTTGGAGCTGCAGTCGACCGAGAAGCGATCAATGTCAATCTTAATGATGCGCACATGGATGGTCTGTGAGATGCGGACACGTTCCTCCGGATTGCGCACCTGTTTGTCGGACAGATTCTTGATGTGTATGAAACCGGGCAGGCCATTCTCGAGCCGTACACGCACGCCGGACGCCTGGCCCGGGCAATTGTTATCATCGAAATGATTCCACACATCGGACAGCTCCGGGAAGTCATCCTTGTGACAGAACGGACATTGCCAGCTGTCGGAGTCATCGATGCGCACCGGATTGGCATTGTCCAGCTGATCGCCCTGTGGACGCCGATACGTAAATCCAGTCACCATGGCCGTCACACACTTGCCCACATAGAATGAGTCCGGCGTCTCCTTGGTCAGCATATCGAAGAGCTCCTCGGCGCTGGGCTTTTGATAGGGTGAACGATAATCCTTGTACAGGCAGCTCAGCTCGTTGCGTATGTCGTAGAGCGTGATGCTTTTGCTGCCAAATCCCTGACGTTCCAGCTCCACGGCGAATGCATCCAAGTCCAGATCCTTGAGTCTCTCCGGCGATTCGAGGATCTCCTCGAGTGCACCGGCTGGATTTGTTTCCTCATCATCGTACTCCATGGCATCGATGGCCATCTTGCGCGCCCACTCATATGTCTCCGGGTGCACACGCGAGCCATCCAGCACCTCGACATACGCCTCCGTGCTGTCGCCCAGCGAACTGGTATCGATCTTGATGAAGCCACTGCAATTGATGAAGACCTTGGGACCCAGGTGGCACACCGTCACCAATTGTGTCCGATTCTCGAGGCGTTGGTTGCTCTGCTTGAGCAGCTTCAGCAGCGCCTGGCCCTTCCGCGGACCCAGTCCACAAATATATTGAAGCAGATTGACGGTACGGGAGTTCTGCACCATCAGATTGATGTCCAAGCCCACTTCGCTGGTGCGATTGATGAACTCCAGGCTGAGCTGCTCCAGCAGTAGCTCACGCGGCACACGCTCCTGCAGCGGATGGTAGCGCAGGCAGAGTATCTCATCGTCGGCATCGCACAGCTGGGAGTACTCAACCAATGGATCCTGCATTTTGCGCGCCAGCGAGGCAGCCTGCTTCAGCAAGGGTGGATACTCCTTAAAGTCACTTTCGCCCTTCTTCGAATTGGCATAGATCTTGGCCAGTTCATTGTCAATGATCTCCACCTCGATGGGCGGAAACTGTTCGTTGGCCTCCAAGTCTTTGAGTATCTCGCGTATGTCCGCCTGTATCATTTGTGCATCGCGCGACTCGGCGCCAATGACCACAACGTGCGGCTTCTTCATCTTGATGAATTCGCTGAGTTTACGCAAATCGGCCAACTTAAGAGCCTTGTCCTCGGCATTGTAGGAATTCTTACGCTTGAGGATGCTGGGCAATCGCAAGTAGTCAGTGATATCGCCCTCCGGACTGGCTATGGCACAGAAGGCGGCCACCGATTGATCCGGATCATAGGCGAGACCCATGGATCGTATGCCCCTCAGTGTGCTCCACTCCTCGAAATTGTGATGTTGCGGCATCTCTGGCTTATATGGTGCCACCTTTAGCCACTTGTACAGCTTGGCTATGCACGAGCGCAGCACAAACTGTTGCGCCTCCTCGTGCAATGTTGCGCGCAGCTCCTTGATTAGATCCGGTATGACCCATTTCTTCAGTGCCAACTGAACGCACTCGGCACGCAGGGCATTCCACTCCAGCACATTCTTGGAAAACTGATCCAGATGGTAGAACTGTGTGGCCTCTGTAATGTAATCACCGGGCGGACCATTTGCGTTCGCATTACCCTCGAATTCATCGAGGAACGTAATCTCCAACAGCTTCTCCTCCTCGGCCATCAGCAGCTTGATGAACTGATCCCCAAATAGATCACCCACCGGTTTCTTGGCCACATATTTCATCGAATAGACCGGCGAGTTCTCGTCGATCAGGACCATGCCGTTCTTGGTGGGCCGTATATTGATGCGTGCCCGATCAAAGTACACCTCACGCATTGTCTTGCGCAACAGGGGCTCCTGGGCCAGCTGCCTGGCCACCACATATTTGGCGGCATGCAGCACCTCGTCGACGGTCATGAAGCGTGGCGACAAATACTGCTTGGCCATCTCTGTGGGGCTTAGGCTCTCCTGGTTGACTTCGTTCCTCTGGTAATTGTCCCGTAGATTCTCGGCAAATTGCTCGGGCGTTAGGCCAAAGTGTTTGGCAAAGCCACAGATGCCGGCCTTGCGGAATACAGCATAGGGACTGCTATTTGGTGCCTGTTTCAATTGCTCCTCGGCGGCCAACTCGAGTTCCTCAGCCTCATCGAGCTCGGCCGTATCCAGTTTATCGGTTAGATCCACACCAGATTCACCATCACTGCCCGCGGCGGCAGCTGCTGCTGATGCCTGTTTGCGTGCCCGTGCCTCGCGTCGCTCCTGCAGCTGTTTGCGTCGCAGCTCGGCCTGCATTTTGGGCAACTCATGTGAGTAGTTGAGCAGAAAATACATGTGCACATCCTTCAGCTCCTCCATGGACTGCACATCGTTCAGGCGCTCGAAATCGCTGTCGAGCATCAGGCGCACATCGTCCGGCAGCGGCTTATCTGGATCATCACAAAGTGTTTCCAGCTGAAATTGTCGCATCTTCTCGAACAGTTGCTTCAGCTTCCGCTTGCGATCGTTTAGCTGGCACCAACGCTCATCGTAGTAGTAAACCTTCCACAGATCATCGATGTTCAGCTCTGGTTTCACATACTCCTTGCGATAGAATGCTATGAACGGCACCTCCAACTGTTGGTTACGTATGAATTCCAAAGTCTGTTTGATTTTATTCACAGCCGTTGGCGGCTTGCGCATCTTTTCGCGATTGTCCGCCTTCTCCTGCTCGGAGACCGTCTGTTTGCAGAACGCAAAACGATATATCCAATCGGCCTCGTCGTCCAGCTCATGGGATCCCTCCGGCACCGGCGTCACCGGCACCTGACGCAACTGCATCCGCTCTGGTATATCGGTTCTTCGTATCTGATTGTCCAAATCAGTGAAATGGCCACGTTTCAATTCGCTTGGCTCATATATATCAAATATCGTCTTTTTGATTGCCTTCTTTTTCGGTGATTTCTTCTTTTTGGCCGCACGGAAATCATCTCCAAGCAGATCCTCATCATATTCATCGCCCTCCGATTCCTCCTCATACTCATCCTCTTCGGGCTTATAAAAATCATCGTAGTCAAAATCAACGCCAAAGATATCTTGGCCCTCCTGCAGGGAGCTATACGAAAGAGATTTGTTTGTAACATTCAAGTTAATTCAAGGAATCGGAAAGCAGCTATACAACTATATTATAAATTACTTAGTAAAGCAGAGAACATATTTATGAATATTTATTCTAATATACAATTGATTATTCTATTCTTCCAATCTAGGTGAATGTACTTAGACGCTACGACTTATCAAAATCAATCTGTTAATCAAAGTATACGCAGAGAAATATGTCAGTCAATCTTTATCGATTTGACATGTGAAAAAAATAATTCGTCTTTGTTTCTGAATACCTCAGAGTTTATACCAACTCCTGCATTGATCTCGAATATATCTTATGCAGTGGCTATCCATCTATCTATCTAGACTGAACTGTAATATGTAAATACACAATACGTATATAGACTTTAACTTCTAAGGATTTGTGTGTCTAGAATATATCCATCTATTGATCTATATTGATATGTATCTATACTTACGCATCTGTAAATATGGGTCGTCGCTTCTTTTTCTTTTCGGCTATGGGACGCCCATTGTCATCCACAATAAAATCATCAGCATCCGATTCGCTCTCCTCGTCATCGAAGGCATCCGCCTCGCGAATGCTGCGCTCGCTGCGCCTCTCAATGCTCTGCTACGGAGGGGGGCGATGGGAAATCGATTGTTTATGGCCATAATTATAAATGCATGTTAGTTTATAATACATACATCATCATTCTCATCGAATAGCTGCTCAGCAATTTGCTCGCGTGCAAGTCCTTCGTCTACGTGCTGCTCCTCGCCATCGCTTTCGTTGTCGTGAATGCGTCGCAGGCGTTTAAAACGTTTCTAATATAATCACAACAAAAAGAGTTAATAATTACCATTTGTTTCACTGTATTTGTAGACCACAAGAGTTAACTTACACGTCTCTCAACCTTAACGCCCAAATTCTCCTCAATCAGATCGTAATCGTCGTCCTCCAAGCGATCATCCAGATCATCATCCTCATGCTTTTTACGCTTCTTACCGCTGCCTCCATCTTCGTCACCTCCGCTGCCAGTATCCGAATCATTTTCGCTGCCATCATCCTCCTCAATGGGATTGTCATCAATCAGATCCTTAAGCTCTTCGCGCAAACGCTCCTCATCGTCTGTTGAGGAATAAATTGATGGAAAATATATTAATTGTAAAAGGCTTGTATGCGACATTTCGAAATATCCTATGTATATAATTTGATTGCTTGTTTCAAATATTTGCAAAAGTTGTACGTCACTTTGGTTAGCAGTCACATTTCATGCATAACACTCAGTCTGAACTTCTGTTGAAATTCAAATACCCCTTTTTTTTTGCCACAGTGTATAAATAACATTGAACCTAACCTCAATGTTGTAAACAAAAAGTAGATACCTGCCTTACGGGGGAAGGGCAAAGTGATTGGGGCGACTACAATTGTCCAAACTATGACACATATACTTCACACACACGCATATGTATGTATGCATACACAGGCACACACACAACATACATATATGTGTATATACATATACTAGTCTACAGGATGGAAACTTGGTTAACTTTAGCAGGGACAACCCAATTTTCCTGACATTTATTGGAAATACATATGGATAAATTTAGCGGGCTTTTACGATCTGCAAACTCACCTTCTTCTTCTTCACTGCTGTCGGAGACGGCGGCTTTTAGTTTCTTAAGTTTTTTTCGCTCATGCACATCCAATTCTTCCTCATCCTGCAGGCAAAACCGAAAATGCAATACATATATTTATATACATCTAATTACATATATATGTAAATATATACATATATATATATACACACACACGCGCGCCTACGGCAGCACAAAACGCGTAGCAATGCAAAGAAATCGCATTTTGCGCGCGTGCAAAAACTTCACGGTAATCATACCTCTGATTCGGCGGCTTCAGAATCCAAGAATTCAGCCATTGTAATAAATTAAATAACTAAATTATATGCTAAAAATGAATTTAACTAAAATTAACACACAAAGTTCGTCGCTTGCAGTGTCACAATACAAAAATACCCAAAGACGAAGAAGCACAATTGTCAAAAAAAGAAAAACAGTGTGCAGCAGTGTTGCTAAATGCTTACATTCCTCGGCCAATGAGACCGAATAAGGGCTGCATTATCAGCTATCGATATGACGATAGGGACATTAAAAGAGCATTTAACACATCACTATTATCATGTAAAGCATAACAGAGTTACTTATTCAGAATAAATCGTCATGTGCCATCGAGTGCTGGAAACACTAGTTACAGTGTTGGCAATGCTGTCAAGCGGATAGCAAGAACGAACCATCACTCTCAATAATAATATAAATAAGCGGTTCGTGTGTGCGCGCTTCGTATATATAGTAGCATAAATACGTGAATTATTGAAATAAATAATAGAAATTTTTTGATACGCTTAAAATCAAGTCGTCAACAATTCATTTCTCTCTTTAGATATTTTTTTAACTGTGTTCTACGCGAAGTTCCAGTTCCAGCTTACGCTGAGTCCGCCACCGACCACTTCGCTTGTCATTTTCGGCGCGGTTAGTTCTCAGTACGCGCTGGTGTGCGTGTGTGTAAGTGTTCGTGTGTTACTACTCACAACGCGTGGTATATTTTGTTTAATTTTTTTTATGTTGCTCTACAATGCAATATACACACATAAACATACACAAATATATATAGCCAAATATATGTAAAATATATATAGATATAGATATATAACTGACAACGAACATGAAAAAACACTAAACAAAAATAAATCAACAAACACCAACCAGTCAAGCCAAAAATCCCTTAAAAAAAAAAAAAAAAAAAAAAAAAAAAACAAAAAAAAAAAAGAAAACCCAGCAGAGCAAGCCGCCTCGTTTATACTCAAATAGAAATTCCTGTTCAACTGCGGCACAAACAAACAAATAGAGAAGACCGGAGGAGCCAACACCAGCCGCAGTAAGAAGACATAAGAAAAAGTAACAGCAGCAATAAGAGAACCGAAGTGAATTTGAAACATGGACATAATCAATAAATTCACCAATGCATTTTGGAGTACGCACATTTGGCTGCCGCCAAATACGACATGGGCAGACATTGCGCCCGGCTCTCGTCCAGATGTCGTACACGCCGATTATCGGGATCTAATTTGGCCCATTCCATTAGCCGCTGTAGTTATGCTTATACGTTACACATTGGAGCGGTAAGTAAAAGAAAAATTTATCCAAACATACATACATATGTACGTGTAAACTTAGTTATTATCTACATGCATGTTTGTGTGTACGCCCTTTTTAGTTTAGCGTTTTCCCAGCGTCGCGCAATTCATTAAACTTATGCGGCGTTTTATGTGAATGTGTGTGTGCTGGTTTATTTTACTGTAAATGTTCCCATTGACCGCTTCGCTTCCAAGCACTGGCACTGCGGACAGCTACACACACACACACACATAGACACAGTCACACCTACACAGGCGCACGCTCCGTTTGTTTGCTTGTGTGCGTGTGCATGCTGTGCAATGTACAGTAAGCTGACGTCGTCGCGCGCCGCAACAACACGCATACACATGCATACATTCATATACATACATATGTATATAAATATGTACACATTTTTGCTCTTTTAAGCCAAACATAACCTCACGTGGAAACGCCCAACATTGTATGTATTCATATAACTGTATATGTGTTTATGTATTTAAGTGTGTGTATGCGAGTATGCGTGTTTGTTGTTGACTTCCCTTTGGCTATGTCAACGCCTTGCAACTTTATGTTTTCCTTCATCCACTTCTTCAATTTCAAAAGCAGGGGCAGCGGTGGCGGGCTTAGCGTCGCGTTCCATTGGAATCTCGATTTCCCATAAATATGAGAGCGTTCTGCGGTATTCGTGCCGCGCACAGCGCTTACTAATTTTTTAGTTAACAAAGAAATAAAAACTATTTGTTTATACTTGTATGCACTAAACAAATACTAGCATAACAATAACGGCGCACCGTGCATTTGCTCTCTACTTGTATAGATAACACACATACTACATGCACACACACATACACATTTGGATACAAAATGTACTGCACAGTGGTTAGTAGTTATTGAAAATGAGTTTCAAAACCCTGTTGCAAAATTCTTCTAATTAAATGTCGAATCATGTCTTAATATTGGCAATCTGATATAGACATGCTAATTTTTCAAATTGCCTGGAAAGTTGAGTTGAAAGCTAATGAAAGCTCGCATTAAAATAAGTTAGTTGACGTGCGAATGGTAGTGGATGAATTGGAGATTGTGTGCGATATTAGTTTTTATTATGCCATGGAAAAACGATTGCTCATGATAATAGGACACGAAAGCCTCACAATCATTACGATGCACTTAGAACATGAGTCATTATCAATAAGTGAGCAACAAATGTAATCAGATTACAGCTGAAATATGAATTGAAAGGTGAACCAATCGAATACTAGTTAAATGTATAGCTCGATGATCGATTCGTACCATTTGATTTTAGACTTTACTTATTTGATGACATTTGTTCCTTCACTT
The DNA here is from genome assembly GCF_001654015.2 of Drosophila navojoa. Next base: position 148,048 of record NW_022045958.1, read on the forward strand.
GGCACACTGTGCAGCAAAGCATTTGACGCTTTTTGGGGCCAATTAACCTTATATTTGCTCTCACACTAACAACATGTGCGCGCGCTCCTCTGTATATGTGTTTCTGTGTGTGTGTGTGTGTGTGTGTGCGTGAGTGAGTTGCGTGCATTTTGCATGTTGTAATTAACATAATTACCAATGTTCATGTGAATTTGCGCTAACGAAGTTTGCACACACACATACGTGTATATACATATACACGTGCATATACATAAATGGGGTCAGGCGCACCTGCAATGTGTTTCACTCCACACTTCCAAAATTTATAGTTCATTTAGTTTTTTTTTGTGTGTGTGTTTGGACTGCAGTAAATGTTAAAGGCCAACTTCACGCTGTGAAAATTTGTGTGGACGTTTCTTATTGAACTACAACTGCATAAGACATAAATATTTGTCAGGGCTGTTAAGCTTTGACTAGTTTTATTTTATTTTTGATTTTTTAGAGTTTCTGAAACTAGAATTGGCTTTCAGGGTCGCCAACAAATTAAGCAAGTGTGTTGCTCATTTATATATGTATATGTATATATATATATGTGTGTGTGTGTCTTTGTATGTGTGGCATCGACAGCTATAGCAACATCAACAACACCTTCTCCACTTCTGCACTCCAACTGGGCATTTGTTGATAAGATTTGTGCGCAAGATTTACGTAAAAATAAAATACAAATTTGATAATGCGCGGTGTTATCACAATTACGTTATAAATACATACAAACATGCGTGTGGGTGGATCTGTGTTCATACCAATGTGCATGTGTATTTCTGTGACAACACACGCTTGAGTCAGTCTGATGTGGAATGACTGTGACTCAGTTCCGTTCCATTCCTGGCAAGTCTAGCTAGATTTTCCAAAATTGGACACACTGGAATAGTATAAGAGAGAAAAAAGTAACAATACAACAGTAACATTTCCATTCCAAGCAGCATGCACACAAATATACATACATATGTACTATCTCGATTATTATCCACATATGTACATACATACATACATGTATACAAATGCACAATCATATGTGCAAATGTGGGAGTGTATAAAAAAATATATGCATGCATATACGAATGTAGACATACATACATACATACATATATTTCTTCTGATTACGTATCAGTCGACCCTCAAGCGCTATAAAATTTAAAATTTTATTTATTTTTATTTTTTTTTTTCAAAATTGTCCCACACACACACATGTAACTAAATGGTTAAATCTAATCAGAGTCGGATCTTCGTGCAGGCGACAATAGGCTGTGAGTGTGTGATATATGTATATACATATGTATGTATATAAATGTGTATAAATTGCAGTTTTCCCATATTCATTTTGCTCGTTTCCAAGAATGTAGACACACACACGAATGCGGCTGCTATTGTATTGCCTGTTGCCGTTAATCTAAATCCAAACTAGTTTATCGCTGTTGCTGGCGTCGGCCGTTTGCCCAAACCGAAAGGCCAAAAAAAAGTGCACGTGCTTCACGCACACAGAAGGCCGCCGGCTTACGCACACATACAGACTGTCATACGCATGTATGTGTGCTTAGCGTAGCTTTACTTTTAAATGCGAAATATGTATGCATATATGTTAAATAGTCAATTAACGCCGTTGCTGTTATTATTGTTGTTGCTTCTTCTTCTTTTGAAATCAGCTGTTTAACAACGAGCGATAACGATGGGATTTTGTTTTTGTTTTTTCGGCAATGATCTTGTTATCGCCTGCTTAGCTGCTCGAATGACACTGTCCAAAGCCTATGTTAAAGAGCATGAGTCACCGTTTAATATATATAAATATAAATGTATATATATAATGTGCAAATGTATGCCGCCTGAATAAGTGTGTTTGTTTTTTACAATATCGCCCAATCGCTTGCGTGTTGAATTATCATCAACGAGCAACTCGAGGTGCTTGTACTTTCCGCCCTCACTCACTCTCTCTCTCTCTGTCGACATTTCGGACATACTGTAATTTGCCGAAATGGCAACACTCTCACACGCACATACATACATATGCCCACATTTGATGCGTGCTGATAACAGGCGGCAATTACTGCAGTTAATAATTTTTGGACGACATGAAGCAAACATGCATATGTGCAAATACATAAAATTATTCATTTGTATGTAATTTTGTATGTAAATATGCATTTAAATATGCATTTGTTCGTTTATCCTGCTTTTGTGATTAATAGCATATATCGCGAATTGCTAATCGAGTGCTCCGACTCAAGGAGCGGTTCTGTTAACTATCGATAAACAAGATGAGAAGCTAAAAACTGCTAAAAGCTATCAGCATTTGAATTGACTGAAAAAGATGTATAAAGTAATCTATATTTCTGTTAAAAGGGTGATTAGTTTAGTATATTTATTACATTAATCTTAGCATATGAAAAGATTGCATACGTGAGTGTATTAAATTTGATTGTTAATGACGAAAACTAGGCATCTGCTTACTACGCAAAAAGGCGAAATTGAAGGCACTTACAAAATATGCACACGGGCACATACAGTATATAATGTACGTAACTGTCATTACATGCACGCATATCGTCCTACAATATTTTCATTACATCGATGTCAAATTATAAATTTTTTTGTTTTGTGTAAACTTTTATGCTATATTTCAGCTTCTCTCTTGTTCCGCTTTCAACTTGACTTCTAAAATGAATTCATATAGATTTGCTCGGCTTCACGCCTGCATCGCCGTCACAACTATTTAAATAACACAATTGCCTAAGCCTAATCATGACCGATGCGGATTTGGCCAGCTGGCGAGGCGCTAGCGCATAACATTATCCAGTCTCTATCAGGGTGTAACGTATTGCAATGCTGATGCAAATTATAGAGCGTGCAGGGCAAACAGTGGCGCCATCTATCATTCGTGGCAGACTTTCATGGTCATCAGAGGAAGCGTTTGCTTGCTTATCCTATAATTTTATTTATTTTTATTTTGCTTTTGCTTTCAAGTGACAATTCCTTACTTATTATTATTCTTATGGCTTCCATATTTCTGTTGTTTATTTATTTATGAAGTTTATTTTTTTTTTTTCAAGGGGCTGCGACACGCGTTTAGGGTGCGCTTCCTACTATATGTGGGCATTACAAATTCTAAACTTGTCACAGCCCATGCTATATGCATTTACATATATAGAAGACCCGCTTACATACATATAAATTACTTACTTATGCGGGCTCAAATTAATATGGAAGCAAAAATCAAATACGTAAATCGAATCGATCGGGCATACATACCAAATGTGCAACGCCTAGCAGCACTGACAACACATCTGGCAACATCTATATCTCTAATTAGGCTTGCTGACTAGGTTCAGTTAGGTTAAACAGCGTAGTGTAATCTTAAGTCAACCAGACGGCACGTAATTTGCTATATCTTTGTGGTCTCACACTCATTCACGATATGAAATGTGAGTATATTGGTTTTATAATAAAATATGATTTTTCGATCTCTATATAGACAATTGTCCAACCAAACGTTAGTATTTTATGAATTAATAAGACGTGGCTAGGAATTCGAAATAGAATTATGTATACATTTTCAAAACTCTGATAGTGCTTAGAATGTGAATGAGTATTATGCAGTCGTTCTTAGAAGTCTATCCCTGCTTTGGGTTTCATTATGTCAAATCAAATCGAATTACGTTTATCATTATAATTAACTTCAATTTTATTTGGGGTGTAATCAATGTGATGACCTATTGGCTGGTTGTCAAAAAGCTTGTAACAATATATATATATATATATAAATAACATTGTATATATATATATTTGTATATATTGTTCTACATATATAGCTTCCTTAATTTGATTCTTTCTTTGGGCATGTGCTATGCACACAAAAATCAAGAATTCAATTGATTTAAAATGCCAGACGCGCGCGCTCACACAGAAAGAGATAGAATGAGAGTGAGAGAGGGTGAGTGGTTGATGGATGGAGTGAGGGGAGTGGGTGGCGGTTGGCTCAGCCATATTTTCGATTTCATTTAGCAAATGAACTTCCGATAAGCGTAAGCCATGGAGCTGCGCCTATGCTGCTAGGCCAATTGCTTATGTATGCATGGGATGCCTGGGACAACTAGAGGCTTTGTACAGTGTTGCCATGCTTCACACGTGCCAGACAGACAGACAGACAGGACAGATGAACAGATGGACAGACAGATGAGAGAGACAACAATTACCGGCCCTTCCCATATGTAGATGTATCTCGATATGGAATTTCAAATAGATTGGCGAAAAAAAAAAAAAAAAAAAAAAAATTTCCGCGTTCTATAAGCCAAAATGAAGTTCTTTCACTGCTTCTGCTTTTGCTTTTGCGCATATAAATGGAATGTTTTTATTTTTTGGCGCTGTTGCCAAAGTTCAGTCAGTTTAATGCTCACTAGAACTACGTCTGGAATTTCCAAATGAAATCTCAATTGTTTTACTTCTTCGTTGAGCTATGTCCATTGCGCATACGAAATAAAATGTAAAATGGCGCGACGTTGCCAAACTTCACTGTTTGAATGTGTGTGTATGTATATGTATTAGATTGTACATTGTACTCTCATTAAACTGATTTGCCTTCATCACTAATTTCTTCTTTTCCTCTTATGGCTGCAGATAAGCGTTTGGCAGTCATCGAAAGACATTTTATATTCGCAAAGCAGTTATAATTGGGTCGATAAGCAAATCAATATATAATCTATAATTTTAAATGCGCGAAAAGTTACAATAATAGAAGAGTCTGCAAGAAATGGTTCATAAACAATAAACTCTATTTCTATTTGCTACTTTATAGGATAAGTATTACCACATCAAGTTTATTACATTGACTACGCAATCTCTAGCTGTTCCCGAATATGAGTCATATTCCTAATCAATTAGTGCGCAATAAATAACTCTGTTATAATATCTAATCAATATAAATACATATTTCGTATATATTTTGCAGCTTTTGGATATCACCAATCGGCAAATCGCTAGGCATACGAAGCTCTAGACCTAAGAAAGCAGCAAATGTTCCTACATTAGAATCAGCATATGCGAAATCATCGCATTTGGATCATAAATGGGTGAGTAGATCTCGATTTTGTAGATTAAATTTCAGAGAAAACTCTTATTTTTTACATAATTTTAATCTTTAATCTTCAATAAATGGTCAATCATTACTAATAAATTATTGAATATAATGTACTTTGCTTCTTCATTTAATAGCTTGCCCCGTTGGCCAAGCAGACGGACATGACCGAGCGTCAGATTGAGCGCTGGTGGCGTCTGCGTCGGGCACAGGACAAGCCATCGACATTGGTCAAGTTCTGCGAGAATACATGGAGATGCATCTATTATCTATATAGCTTTATTTTCGGTGTAATTGTGCTGTGGGACAAGCCCTGGTTCTGGGACGTGAAGAGCTGCTGGTATGGCTATCCACATCAGGTGAGTGTCTGCCACACGATTCGTTAACAATTCCTCACTCACGAATTTATTGAAAATATTTTGCAGTCGGTTAGCAACGATATCTGGTGGTATTATATGATATCGATGTCCTTCTATTGGTCACTGACCGCCACACAGTTTTTCGATGTGAAACGCAAGGATTTTTGGCAAATGTTTATACATCATATGGTCACACTGCTTCTCATGTCCCTAAGCTGGGTATGCAATCTGCATCGTGTTGGCTCCCTGGTGCTGGTCGTGCACGACTGTGCCGATATATTCCTGGAGGCTGCTAAACTGACCAAATATGCCAACTACCAAAAGGTCTGTGATGCGATCTTTGCCATCTTCACAGTTGTCTGGATTGTCACACGCCTGGGTTTCTATCCGCGCATTATCTATAGGTAACACTTAATTTGTCTGATCGATTAAGAACTATCCCCTATCAACAACTTTTTCTTTACCCTTGACAGTTCCTCTGTGGAAGCGCCGCGAATTCTACCCATGTTCCCAGCCTATTATATATTCAATTCGCTGCTATTAATGCTGCTGGTGCTGCACATCATTTGGACCTATATGATTCTCAAGATTGTTGTCGACTCTTTGCAGAAGGGTCTGGTAAGTAATATGCACTCATTTTCAAATTCACGCAAGGGTAGAAACATATAGCTAGAAATAGAAATCCATTGTTTACATACAGATGTAGCAATAGCTAAATAAATACTCATTGAAATTCATGGTAAGTAGAAGCTGTGACGTCACACTAATACAATTTCAAATTTTTGTTTTGGCCATAGTGTTGGCAAGAAAGATCACAAGTGCTTGCTTGTGTTGGGCAAGAGTTGTGATGTCTTTAATGGCATACTTATTGCAAAGGCAGTGCTGCGTAACATAGAAAAGTATATTAACAGTGCGTCTAGCAGCAAATGCTTAGAGAGTTAAGCAACATGTTTGCTCAGAGAGAGAGAGAGAGAGAGACATATGTATGTAGATAGTTCAAGATATCAAATAAAGTAGTTATATATGAAAACATATTCACATCACATACTCTTTGAATACCTTTGCTTGACTTAAATTAATTTCTTTTGATTTCTATATTCGTCCAACTATAGATGTCCGGCGATATACGTTCCAGTGATAGTGAGGATCTCACAGATAGTTCAGGCAATGTGCGCGTTGCTAATGGCTCGACGCGCACAAAACCGAAATCTGGCATCTCTGCGTTAACAGCGGCAACAGCCGGCGGTGGGGTTGCCCAACGCAAGAGAGGAGCCAACACTAGCAATAATCACACGGGCGATGCAACGACAGCAGCAAAGTAAACAAATATCGCACTGTTGGCTGGATATGTAAGCGAAAGAGAGAGTGAGGTAGATTGGAAGTGGCAGCAGTGCTAACCGACAACTGTAAAATGAGGATCAACAGAGAATGAAAAACAACAGAAAAACAGAAGTAAACACAGAAACCAAACCAGTTCAGAACGTTTTTATGTTAATTTTTATTTTTATATTTTATAAAAAATATTTTTTAACTGAAAAAAAGAGAAAAAATTTGAATAAATGCGAGAAAAAAACGCAATTAGAAATTCAAATTATTTAACATGTGTCCAACTAACGCGACAATTATTATTTATAAAGTTTTGTGTTAAACCAAAAAAAAAAAAAAAAACAAAAAACAAAAACAAACAAAAAAACAGTTATTATTTTTTTTTATATGTAGTTTAGGCAAGGGCAAGAAATGGTTATATTAATTACCGTTATTGTAAATGACAACAACAAGAAAACACCAAAATAATTTGAATGATGATAAAGAAGATGCAGTACATACATAAAAGATTTAAAATTCGCTACGAATTCGCGCTTAGACAACAAAACAATTTAAAACCGAATAATAAGTACATTTAAATGCTATTGTAAATATTTTAATTGTACGTTTCCCAAGTAAACAAAATAATAAAAATAAAACAATAAACTAATTAAATGTATGTACACAAAAAAAAAAATACAATTTTTTATATTTTATCTGATGGCAAGGGCCTTGCTTGATTGTGCAAGTTGATTGAATATTCCGTTGAAACACCAGGCAAACAGAAAAGGTTGAGGAAAGAGAAACCCAAATCTATTCTGCTGTCTGCTTCCAGGGGCAAGTATGGTGAGCCATTGGAATTCGTTTTTAAACATGGCGAGTTTCCAGTGCATACTATTACAGCAGTTGAGTGAGCAGAGCTGTAAAAACTGCAGCTGGAAAGTGATCAAATACGCACGTTGATTCTTAATTGTGTAAAGTAAGCGTAAATATATTGTTGGCTTTATATATACATACATACATGTATAAATCAAATATGTATATATTAATTGCTTGCTGGAGGTGCATCAAATTTCATACATTCAATTTGTTTGCATTACCTGCATATTTGGACAGTGTTCGGGAGCATAGTTGTTGCCAAAGCGAGACACCAATAGCGTCAGACACAAGAATGAGCGAAACAGAACGTTGCACGGTACTCCTCTAAATTCTGTTGTGTTGTTGTTTGCCTTTAGCTTTGCTTTCATTTGCTCATTTTTATTTGATTTAAACTATTTATTTTGTTTAACAGATGCGAAATTTCAATAGATATATATACAAATATGCTATTTGGGTCTCTAGCACGTTTGCCATGTCTCTGGCGCCGCTTTGGCAGCCAGCGCAAGGATCGTGTGCTGGTTACTTTTGACTTCGACAAGACGATCATTGAGGAGGACTCGTATGTGGCGCTTTTTCGCTTGTTGTCACCCGAGAACCAGCACATGGGGCACCTTCAGACGCTAATCAGCGGCAGCCGTTGGCTGGAGTATTTAGAACATTTGCTGCGGCTGTTGCAGAGGGAGCAGAATCTGTCGTCAGCACAAATCGCGCAATCTATACGAAAACTGAAGCCGATGCCAGGAATATTGCATCTGCTGCGTCGCCTGGAACAGTGTGAAGCCGTGGATCTGTGCATCTTGAGTGACGCGAATAGTTTCTTCATCAAGGAGTGGCTGGCAGCGCACGGTCTAGAGTGCAGCTTCCAAGCAGGCATCTATACAAACCCGGCCTGTGTGATGCCTGAGAGTCAGCATCTAGTTGTGGTGCCATACGAGCACCAGACGCACTGCGACTACTGTCCGGAGAACCTGTGTAAAGGTGGCGTCATGGACATGCTCATTGGGTCTCAGAGCAAGGGCGACAAACTATACGGTAGCTTCATTTACGTCGGCGACAGTTGCAACGATCTGTGTGCTATACGTCGTTTGGGTACGGCGGATACAGCGTGCATACGGTGCGGCGAGGAGCTGCACGAGAAACTTCCGGCGTATCGCAAAGAGCTCAACTGCCAGGTGATTCACTGGTGGGATGGCCATGACCTGGAGAACCAGCTCCTGGCCAAGCACCGGCAGTTGCATTGGTAAATGGAGAGAAATTCTTGTTGGTAAGGCAAAATTATTAATGCTGCTGTTTTATTCGACTTATAATATGTTTTGTATGCATACATGTATATATATATATATAGATATATATATACATATATATTATTTATATATATATATATACGTGTAAGTGTATAACTATGTATTTGTATAGTAATTCACTTATTAGGGACTTATTGCATAAAATTCAATGGAAAATTAGATTTTGACCAAACTTTCTTTCGGTTCGTTTTTAAGTAGACGAAATTGCAATTTGCAATGCGTTACGTTACGCTACGTAACACGCCAACGTAAGCTATTTAAATGTTTGCCTGTTAGCGTTGCCACCACGTTTTGTTTTTCAATTGTGGTCGCTTAAATTCCTCTTTTACAGTTACTTAAATAATAATTCATTCTGTTGTTGCTTGTGCTTAACTTCTTTCATTTTTTAAATATACGGGTATTTTGTTTGTTTGTATGTGTGTAGTGTGGGTGCACGTTAGCATAAATTACATGTATAATACAATCTTAGGCCTAATTAAATAGTAAATTGTGGTTGTCAAACAAAAAAAAAAAAACCTTTATATATATGTGCATATGTAAGAAGACACTACTTATATGTACACACATACACTGCTGTATATGTATACATGCACTCACACATGCATACATATGCATAAGTATTCTGCACTTAACTAATTTACATGGCTAACTTACAGTTTAGACAAAAATAGTATTTTAGAATTACGTACATACATACAAAATTTAAACAAACCAATAAAAAAATGAAGTTTCGGCCCAATTCATTTATTACATATTTGTTATTGTTTTTCATTTATTTTAGTTTTCGTTAAACTTATTTAGTTGTATAGTACAAGTTTTTAGGCTAACGACGTACATAGAGACATAATTGTTGTTTTCCTTTTGTTATTTTTGCTTTGATAGATGCATCTCTATATCTATATATAAATATAAATATATATATTTGCATATTTCACCAAACACAAATTATTTAAAAAAAATACACATTACCCGTTGTCCTAACGGTAAAGGCTGCTGTGTGTGTGTGATGAATGAGGAACAGAGAGAATGAGAGCGAGAGACGCTAAAATAAAAGTATTTGCAATGGTAAATACGATGCACGCAGTGTTGGAAAATTATTGATCGCTGCACAGTGAGTCAAAATTGTGCCTAACGAATTTTAAAATTAATAATAAAATACAATTAACTAAAATGCAGCTAATTAATATGTGCAGTAGGTGTATTGGATTTGTGGTGGTGTATGTGTGTGTATTTCGACTTATTGGCTAATTTAAACAAAACTCAACTTAGGCATAAACATACAATTGATCTTGATCATTTTTCTTGTCATGTGTGTGTGTATGTATGTGTATATGTATGTGTATATATATGTGTGTACATAACAATATTTCTTCACTTTTTGCTTAAGTAACATAATTGTGGGCATATTTAAATCAACTTATATTTATGAATATATAAAAACAATTAAAAATAAAACAAAAAAAAATTAATTAATTTATATATATATATATATTGTGTAATATAAACATACGCCCGCAGACATGTACAAAAATTAGCTTATTATTTTTTGTTTAATACTATGCACGTGTGTGTGGGGGTGTGTGGCGGGAGGAGCTGGATTAGGAAGGGTTTGGCGGAGGTGGTGGCGACGGTGGCGGAGGTGGGTGGGTCGAGTGATCTCTGCTGCGACCCGCGCTTTACTACAAGTCCGTTAAAGTGCGCTTGGCACAATAACGTATGACCCCCACTCAGGCAACAACCGGAGGTGGAGCTATACCAATTGTTGTTGTTGTTGTTGTCGTCGTGGCTGCTGCTGCTGCTGCTTGTGCTGATGCTGTAGTTGTAGCTGTTGCTGTTGTTGCTGCTGCTGCTGCTGCTGCGACTGAGTTGGAGTTGTTGCTGTTGCTGGCGGGCGTTGTTGTTATAATTGTTGCTGCTGTTGCTTCCTCATTGCTGTTGCTATGCATTGTCGCCATATCGTGGCTTCTATGCAGCAACAACTGTTGCTGCGGTGGCATGCGTTGCCTGCCAGCAGCATTAGCCTCCAGCTGGTTGCTATTACTATTATTATTATTGTTGTTGCTGCTGCTGTTAGTGCTACTATTGCTGGGGCTCAGCGCCACAGCGGTTGCCGCCTCCATGGTTGCAGCGCCACCATTCGACTGCAATTGCAGCTGCAACTGCTCACAATTGGTGCTGCTGCTGCTGTTGGGCGTCGTTATCCTTTTGGTGGGCTTGGCGCGTGCGCAGGGCACGCAGAGCATGCCGTAATGTTCGCGCAAATTGGTGATGTGATCGATGCGATACTCGTTCAGCCATTTAACCTTTTTGTGTTTAACGGCGGGCTTTGTTTGGCTGCCATTGCCACTGGGTGACAACAAATCGGGCTGCTGCCCTTGAGGCAGTCCCTCGGGCCGTGTGGCGCCACAGCGCATACAAATCGAACAGCGTTCACAGCTCCATCGACCTAAAGTAGAATAGTTAGCCAAATTAGTATTCATACACTGCATAAATCAAAAATTTCAAACTTACCCTCGGGCACCGTCTTAATACCCAGGCAGTAAATGTGATAGCCACGATCGCACTGCTCACAGTAGAGCATCTTCCCGGGCTGTTGGCTGCTGCGGCACTTGATGCAGCACTTGCATTCGGCGCATTGCCAATTGTAGTTGCGCACTCGTCCGACCATTCGCTGCGGCATCTCAATGCAGCTAGGATGCACTGATGATGAATGGCAAAAGTTCGAATCAGATTGAATTCACTTTCCAATATCAATATAAATCTTACCTTTGCGGCGGCAGCTGTAGCAGCGTATAAATGCCTCGGGCATATTTCGTGCATTCCGATGCTGACTGCGCTGGCAGACGCCGCAGTTGTGCGATGACAATCGTGCCTCCTTCTCGCGCTGCTTTAACATCTCCGCTTCGCTGGCGGTGTTTATGGAACTGTTGTTGCTGCTGCAACTGCTGCAGCGGCTGCTGTAACTGCTGGCGCTGCTGCTGCAGCTGCTGTCGCTGTCCGCCTCGCTGTCCTGTTGGTACAACAATTCAAATGTGCATTAGTTATAAATTATATATACATATATGTATACATATTTGTATGTTTGTCAGTTTACTTACAGATTCGCTACTACTGGAGCCACTGCTGCTGCTGCTGCTTGCGCTGGCATAGCAGAGGCTGCTGGATTTGGCCGGATCATTGCTGCGCTGCTGACGCGAACGATGGCTGCGCCGCACCGAAGCCATCTGTAGCTTGCTTTGCGACGCTTTCACACTGTCCTGCAGCAGCTGTTGCTCATCCTGCTCCTGCTCGCCTCGCTGTTTTTGCGGCAACTCCAGGACAGTATTCAGGGGATAAGCTCTGCACATGAAAGGAAAACTTAATTAGTTCCTGATTTGCATTTATTTAAACTAAATTAGTATGGCCTATAGAATATTTATTCCGATATATCCTCTTGTTAAATAATAAACTATTCACCTAAAATTTCTCAAATAAAAAAATTAAAAATAAAAATCAAATATTCTCCTAATTCTTACCTTAGTTCCGCGGGTGTTAGCTTTCGATAGCTGGACGTAAATTGGCCTGGCACCAGGGCCAGTGGATAGGCATGATCGGGCTGTTGAAACGCTTCATCGTAGGCACGCGGACCGAGCAGTTGCGGCGGCGTCGGCATATTCTCTGCCTGCGCTGCGGCAAGCACGGCATCCGTAATAGACCGATGCAACGCAGTGGAGCTGGCTGCTGAGTGCTGCACGGGAAAATTCATAGTGAACGTTTGCAGATCCAAACAGGCGACACGCTCCTCCTTCCGCCTGCAACAAACAAATTAGTTGAAATTCACTCAAGTTCCATCCAACAAAAAGTATCCGGACTTACGTTTTATTAAAGTACACATTCCATTTGCTGGCCGAGAGCATTGCGCGATCGCGTGCCTGCAGGCCACGCCCAGTGCCAACGGTGAGGCCGAGCGCCTTCTGCTTGGCCTCGATTTCGCGCAGATGCTTTTGCCTAATATACTCTTTGTACTCCTCGTACTTGTCATAGAAATCGGCATACATAATGTCCAATATATCGGATGCCCAGACGGCCGTAATGCCGAGATCGCACATCTTCTCGCTGACCAGACCCTTCTCCTGAAGCCAATTGCGCTCCTCCATATCGACAGCGCGTCGCGGCAAATCGGGATATTTACGCTTAAAGCTCGTGATGCCCAGGTAGAGAGCGACCTGCTCCTGGATCATGAACGTGTCACGATTCTTAGACGGGCAACAGCCCTTGGGTGGGGGCCAGTCATATTCCGCAATGCTCGACGCATTGAATTCCGTGCTGCAAGCGAGGCACAGAGAAGGATTATGAATGAGAATGAACATTTACGAGTTGTAAATTCAAATTTAAGTTAACTTACTCTTCAGCCACACAAATTTCCATCTTCTTCTTCTTGGGTCGCTTAAGCGCCGAGCCGATTATCGCATCCACCGATTGGCCCTGGTTGGAGTCCATTAGGCTAACGTTGCTCAGCATAGACGATTGCGACTCCTCGTTGTTAAGGAAGTCCGGTTGTCTGCATGAAGATTAGTAGATTAGTTAATGAGCAAAGAGGGGATCACACTTGCAGAGGGGAAACTTACTTTTGTGGCGTCAGTGGAGGCTCCATGCTCGTTACCGATTGATTACTGTTATTTAGATCAGCACTCATGCGTGTGTCCTCTTCAAAGACCTGTGGCGACTGCAAAAACATAAGATAAACCCAACAGCAACGATTAACGCTAAGAAGCATTGTTATTTCTTAAAATTAAATTTGACTAATTTATTATTTTATTTTTATTGTATTTAATTTTATTTTCAATTTTTTGTATTTCATATTGTTTTATTTATTTTATTTTTATTTTTTATTTTTTAAATGGATTTTGTTTGTTGCGCTGCCGGCAGCGCTAGCGCCAGCGCCAACGTGAGAGAGCAACGCAAGAGAGCGTTTCGCTGCGCTGTTTGTGTGTTTGTGTAACAGTGTTGCCAGCATACAGAAAAATATGTATGAAAAAAAAAAAAAACAGTGTCTGCATGGGGAAGCGCACATGCTAAGCTTGCTCTCACTCTCTCTCTCGCTCTTGCCCTCTTCGCGACGCAGCAGGTGTGGTGAAGTTTGCCTCACTTGCCGCTCAGCCCAAAGCATTGCTACACCAATCGAAAGCAAGAGCGAATAAAAAACCAAAAGAGAGAGAAAAATAACAACAATTTGCAGCTGATTAAAATCACAGGTGAAGAGACGAAGGCTGCTGTTGCATCGCTGCTAACTTCGGTCGCGTGCTGCTCTTGTTGTTGTTGTATTTACTATTGTTATTGTTGCAATCGTATGCAATTTTGGTAGCAGTTAGCAATGAATACAGCGCGCGCGCGCCTTTGATTTTAATTACGACATAGAACACTGTTTGTGTGGGTATGTGTGTGTGTATATATATGTGTACATATATAAATATATATGAGTGTATGTGGGTGTGCATAGTCTTGTCTATTGATGTGTGAGTACGCTTTACGTAATAAAACATAAACAAGTTGCATTCAAATGAAATATATAGCATGAAGAATAGTAAAGCAAACTAGAGAAATATGTATATACAAATATGCATAGATATAGATATATGTACATATATAGGGGCATACCCATACATAGACACAGAAAGAGACAACGCGCATCCTTTGAATAAATCATTATCATAGCTTATGGCATACACTGAATTCGCAATACCCTTTAAATAATAAATATTCTAATGATTTTTACAATTTGGACCTTTAAAATGGCTCTTAAGTTGACCAATCCAATTGGGGCATTAATAATAAGTTTCCCAATTTATATTTCCCCAATATTATTTAGTCAAATTGAGTTTTAATAATGCCTTTCCATCCTTCATCCAACATTTCCCCTTACACTTACCGGACTAAAGAAGCCCTTGAGTCGTTCCGGATCCGGCTGATGCTTAAGTCCGCCCACGCAGCGCGGCCGACTAAGGGCAATGGCTTTGGCAACGGCGCTGGCGCCGCGACTCATGCGCGGGACTCGCGGCTGCGCGTTGTTCGCATTATTTCGATTGGCCGAGTTGCCGCCACTGTTGCTGCGCGCTGATCCGCCGCCTCTGCCGCGTCCACGTCCGCGGCCGCGCGTTGGTGTCGCTGGCGCTGCTGGTACTGCTGCCGCTGGATTGGTGCCGAAGGCGCTCAAAGGATTGCACAACGTGGAGGACTCATCTAGGGAGAGAAAGAGAAAGACATATATTTATATATGAATGAATGAAGACCGATTCAGTTCGGCCACATGGAAGCTCTCTTACCTCCAGAGTTATCCAATGCGCTGTAGTTGTCCTCATCGTGCGATTCATGCTGGCTGCCACTGCTGAGGCTGTTCGTGTTGCTGATGTTGCTGCTGTTGTTGTTATTGTTGTTGTTGCGCAGCTGCTGTGTGGCAGTTATCGAGGAGAAGTCGTTGGGCTGAAAGATCACATCCGGCAGCGGATCGGATGAGGATAATATGGTTGTTGGCGGCAACATGGAACAGTTGTTGCTGCCACCGCCGCTATTGCTGTTGCTACTATTCACAGCTGTGCCGGCGGCAATAGTTGCTGCTGCTGCCGTTGTTGTTGTTGTTGTCGCCATTGCGCTGCCATTGCTAGTGGACGAGGAGGACGAGCACATGGTTAGATCAATCTGAGCCGCCAGAGCATAAGCCATGCTATTATTGTTGCTCTTGCTGTTGCTGTCGTTGCTCAGCTCCGTTTCTCGGTCGAGGCGTGGCATCAGCCCAACTGCATAATCTGTTGTTGCTGCTGTTGTTGTTGTTGCCGCTGCTTCAGCCGCCGCCGCCGCCGCCACAGCAGCAGCTGCAGCTGCAGCAGCTACTGCGGCTTTGCTTTGACGCTTGCGGGTTGCTTTTGCTGGAGTTCCACTAGTTTCGGTTCCCGTTCCAGTTGCTGTTGCAGCTGCTGCTGTACTGCGTCGCGTGGCACGCAACAGTCGCTGCTTTCCGCAACGTCCCGGCGTTTCAATTGCTGACAGTCGTTGCTGCGGCTCCTGATGATCCTGCTCCTGCTGCATGGCATCCAATTCCTCCGTCTCATGCAACTGCTGCTGCTGCACCTTCAAGCTATGATTCAGCTCCGAGGCAACCATATCGATGGCCAGTCGCTTGTGCAACAGCTGCACGCGCCGCGACTTGCTGCTGGACTCCATCAGCTCAGCTGCGGCTGCGACTGCTGCTTTCGCTGGCGTCAATTCGTTGGCATTGCGCTTGGGTCTGCCGCGACGCTTGCCAGTGCCGCCAGGCGTGGGCTGTGGTGACGATAGATGCTTGCAACAGGCCGCAGTTGCCACAAGGAAATCCTGCGCCAGCTGCAGACTGCCATTGCTGTGGGCATGGTCGCTCACTGTTGGTGTCGCTGGCAGCGGCAACTGTTGCTGCGGCTCCTCAAGCTCCGTATTCAGTATGCGCTCGTGCTTCTGCTTTCGACTGCGATGCGTTGGCTGTTGCTGCTGATGCTCGGGTGTTGTTGTTGTTGCTGCTGTCGTTGCCGCTGCTGCTATTGGGCTGACAGCAACTGTTGCTGCTGTGTCATTGCTGCAGTTGTGCGTCTGTTGATCATTTTCATTGTTGTCCAGGCGCCGCTGTTTATTCGGCGGCAACTAAAAATCACAAACATAAACGATAAGAAATCGATTACTCAAATTGTTTACAAACTTATAAACCAGTTCGTGAGTGGTTCAGTTCATGAACCACATGCAATAAAGAATTTAAATACTCGAACTATATTAATAAAACAAATCGATACTTATCGATATTGAGCAAATTTTACAGATATAAATTCTGTAATAAATCAAATTAAATTGTTTGAATTTTATTTCAGATAAAACTCAATCGATATATTATCGATGTTGCTTAAATTATTGAATTGATAATTTAATAAGAATTAAACTTTGTATAATTTTTGAATCACTACTGATTGGATTATATCGATTGCGATATTCGCATTCTTCGATAAGTAGGTAAATAGAGTTATAATGCTTTGGTCTGCAACCTCATCCATCAATATGTCTGTGGAACCTCAAATGTTGCCGTCTAAATATTACACGCGTTTGCGCTAAGCAGCCCCACACATACAAACATAGATATATGTTTTTTTCTTTTATAGATCACTTACGCCACTGGGAGATTCTGCATCTGTCTGTAGGTGTTGCTGATGCTGTTGCTGTCGCTTCAAATGATTCTCATTGTTGTTGAGTTGCTGCTGCTGCTGCTGTTGCTGTTGATTGTCGGGCTTATGATTTGGATTCAGATTAAGATTTAGATTCAAATGGTTCAGATGATTGCTTAGTTGCTGCTGTTGCTGATGCTGTGGCGGCGGTGTTGGCGATGGCGGCGTCTGCTCCGTCTCGTAGGCACTTTGCATATAGGAGGGCGTCAATTGCGGATGTGGGCTGCCCTCGGGCGTGTCCAATATCTCAATCGAATCGATTATCGGCTCTGCTCCGCGAGCAATAGTTGCTGCTGCAGCAGCATTTGCTGCTGCTGCTGTTGTTGTTGTTGTTACTGCTGCTCCATTCGCCATTAGACGCTCCGTTAGCTGTGGATATTTTGCAGCAGATGTTGAATTGTTGCCGCTGTTGCTGCTGTTGCTGAAGCTCTTCGGCGGCGCTGTTAGCTGGCTGAGCAATATATTGGAGTTGGGTGAGGCGGGATTGCTGCTGCCAGTGCTCTTGTTGTTGTTGTTGTTGCTGCTGCTATTGTTGTTGGGGGTGGTGATTGCTTCCTGCATCTGCAAACACTCGAGCAGCAGGCGATTCTGTGGTCTGCTAACAGCTGTTGCTGTCGCATAGCTGTTGCCCTGAGTAGTGCTGCTGCTGCTGCTGTTGTTGACATGCGCCGGCGAGGAGCCTGGCGAAGGCGATGAAGTCAAATCAACCATATCCACAATATTATGTTGTTGTTGCTGTTTCGTTAGTTGCAATTGCTGTTGCTGTTGCTGCGGCACAATGCCATTGCTGCTGTGCGCTGGTGGCAAATTGTGAAACATTTTTGGATCATGCTCCTTGGACAACGCATCATCAATGTCCATATCGTCAGAATTGCGACGCAGCTCGTCCGTTTCGCCATCAGCAACAGTTGCTGCCGCCGCTACTGCTGCAGCAGCTGTTGTGTTGCTATCGCCGCCATTGGTGAGCGTTAGCTTGGAAGTTAGCACCTTCTCTTCGAGCACAGCGCGCACCTTGTGCTTGGGCGAGCAAAGATTCTTGATGGTCAGCTTGAGCAGAGGCTGTTGCTGCTGCTGCTGCTGTTCGTTGCTGCTGTTGCCCGTCTTAATGGTGAGCTTGGGCACCAACTGTTGCTGTTGCTGCTGCTGTTCATCATCGTCGAGCTCAATGGACTTGGTCTTGATTGTTAGCTTGGGTATTGATTGAGCATTCTTTGCATCATGCGTCATGATCACCGTGTGCTGCGGCAACTGTTGCTGCTGCTGCAGCAGTTGCTCCTGGTTACCCGTTTTAATGGTTAGCTTTGGTATTTGTTGTTGTTGCTGCTGCGGGTGCGAGTGCGCGTGCTGGTGCGGGTGAGAGGGCTGTTGCTGTTCCTCGCTACTAATGCAGCTGCTGCCCGCATGCGTTGTCTTGATCATCAGCTTAGGCACTGTGGGCTGCTGCTGCTGCTGCAGTTGCTCGCTGGCCGAAGAAAAGGAGCTGGCAGATGAGCTGGACGCAGACGCCGGGGATAGACTGCAGCTGAGAAGCTGCGTTTCGCTGCCGCCATTGCCCTCCAATTTGGTGGTCTTGATGGTTAGCTTGGGCAGTGCACCGCCGCCAGCAGCAGCAGCAGCAACGGCAGCAGCAATTGCATTCACCGAATTCAGCGGGCTGTGACAATTGCTGGACTCCACAGCGGCGGCGGCAGCGGCAGCGGCAGCAGCAGCAGCAACTGATGCATCGGGCATCTTAATAATGAGCTTCGGCACCACGCTACTGTCCCGTTCCTCGTTGGCGGCTCGTATTGTTAACTTGGGCACGATGTGCGGCAGCTGCTCCTCGTCGGCGCACGAGGATGAGGAGCAGGACGAGGATGCATCTGAATTGTTGGACACATTATCTGGTGCTTTGATTGGCCTAATTGTTAGCTTAGGCACAGTGCCCTGCTGTCCCATTGCATTCGTTGCTGTTGTTGCTGCTGCGGCTGCAGCAGTTGTTGCTGCTGCTGTTGGCAGCTGTGTGGGCAATTGTATGCGCAGCGGCTCGACGCGTCGCTCATCGTTGCCCGCCTGAGATTCGCTTGTGCTGCTGCTGCCGTGCTTGGAGAGCTTAAGTATCAGCTTATGACTACTGCCGCCGCTGCTGCTGTTGTTGTTGCTGCTGCTATTATTCTCCTCGCCATTCACATCTAAAGCTGTGGCAGCCATTGTTGTTGTTGCTGCTGCTGCGGCTGCTGCTGCCGTTGGTCCACTGCTGTTGTTGCTGCTGCTACTGGGGCTATATGGCAGCTGCGCATCGTCGCGCAGTCTGTGCTGCGGCGGCGATGCTGTGGTGCTGGTTATTTGACCCACCAACTGATGCTGTTCCTGCAGCGCTTGCTGCTGCTGCTGCTGTTGATGTTGTTGCTGCTGATGATGATGATGATGTTGCTGCTGTTGTTGGCGCTGCGTTGCTGCTGCTGTCGACACATTCAATTGTTGTTGGTGCTGCTGCGACGATGTAGAGCTAACTACCTGCTGCTCCTCTTCGTCCAACTGTTGCTGCTGTTGCTGGATGATAATGATGCTGCTGCTGCTACTACTACTGTTACTGGTTGTTGCTGTGGCTGCTGCTGTCGTCGTTATGGCGGACTTGCAGTTCGTCGAGCCAACACTCGAATTCGAATTGGAACATGAACGTGGACTGACGCTGGCACTGGAGCTGGAGCTGGCGCTGTTAATGTTGCTGTTGCTGCTCGTGGAGCTGTTGCTGGAGCAGAGGGGTGTTGCTGCCAGGCTAACTGAAGATGATGTTGCTGCTACCTGTACCTGTTGCTGGCGTAAATCATTCATTGCTTTATTCCTTTATCCGCACCAAAAGCAATTTCCTTTTGCCTAAAAAAAAATGTGCAAAGAAAATTACAAACTTTAGTATGAAGTTAATTAAAGCCTTATGAATAAATAAAGAAATATAAGAGATGCGTTCAATCAGTTTCCTTCTGGGCGCTAAATTTATCAATACTTGCACACATTCACAACAATTAGTCGATTTTAAATATTTCATGAAAATTACTTTCAATGATTACAGTCAAATGTAAACGAATTTAGATTTTTGCAAATGTATATTTTTATACATATATATTATTTATGTCACTAACTTTTGCATGATATTCTTTACAAGTGATGCCAGATCGACACAACAATTTCTGATCCAGTTATGGATATCCAACAAAACTTATCACAGCAATAAAAACTGCACCAACGCTAGAGATGTGCAATGCAACCAAAAACGACTATTGACTAAAGATGGGAAACTAAACTAAATAAACACGAATTGCACGAATTCCTTCAACCAACAGAGATATGGAGAGAGAGAGAGGAAGAGGGATAGAGACAATAAGGCAAAAAATCTGGCCTTATTTATATATATTATTACAAAATAAAAATACATATGAAAATATCTACTGAAAAATATCGATGAATATAATCAATTACTAAAACTTTATTTGAATCTGATTAGCCTTTGAAAAATTGTTCCGTTATTTTCAATTTTTATTTATTTATTTTTTGATGTAAAGTATATCGAATAAATTAAATCAAACTCTGACCCTGGTCGTTGCCATTAGATCAAAATTAGTTTAAGTTATATGAAAAAAAAAACTAAAAAAAAAGAAATTATTATTTTTGTTTTTAAATCCAAGTCAGGCGATTTTTGTCTTTTTGAGAGACTTTTTTGGTTTGCAGAAAATTTTATTTTGATGTTGCTGCAGTCGATAATTGCACCACTTTGGCAGCCAGTAAAAAACCAATTGGGTCTATTCCGTGCATTGGCAACTGGTGGTCGGATTCCGGGCACAAATCTAATATTGATGCCAGTCGCTGCCGGTAAATGTCGCTTTGGATTTATCGAACATTTTATGATGGCATTAGCTGGCGCTTGGCTCCTGTTTCGTGTCATCTACCGTGAGCTGAAGGATGTGAAACCAGCGAAAAGACAACAACAACAGCCATATTGCGTTTCTTGCATTCCATGGAATGAAAACGATACGGATACGGATACGGAAACAGAAACGGAAATGACAATAACAACGACCACGACAGCAACAACAATTACAACAACGACTACGGCAGACAATGGCACATCCAGCTCAACGGATGATACTTCCAACCAGACGGATGAGGAAACAGTCGATGGTCAGTTGATGATCGATACGGAAGGAATGCTGGGTGACGGTACGGAAGCGATATTCTATTGGGGAACTCATCAACTGCATAAGCCAGAACCGATATTTCGATTTACACGATTACAGTTGGAGAAAATGTTGCGTATGGATCAGGATGAAAGCGATGATAGTAATGATTACGAAGACGAAGATTCTGATGATGATATTATTCAAGATAGCGACGACAAGGTTGATGATAGTCAGAGCAATAGCAATAAGGATAAGGAGGATACAAATTTAAATAGCTATGAAAACATCAATGAAATGCAAGCAAATGTTCGATATCAATAACTCCAGCTGCAGCCAGCAAAGATCAAGAGCAAGGCGCCGTTAGCAGCAAGTTGTCTACATATGTATGTGTCGTCGTCATGAAGATTATGATGTGTATATGTCTATGCGTTCGTCTCACATTCCGCGCATTCCATTAAAAGGAGGTATATGGTTTCAGAATAGGGAGAAGTAATAACAGTAATAGTAATAATAATCATAATATTGATAGTAAGCGCATTTGTGTACCAGGACAGGAGAACGAACTACGCTGAAAGATAAACACATGCATGCGAATAAACACTCAGACATACATATATAGACAACAACATGCAGTACGCAACAATAGCAGAGCACAAAATTTGTTGATATTTAACACATATTTCGATCAGTTTTTTTTTTTTTTTTATTTATATGCTATTATTTAAGTAATTGTAATTAATAAATAATGCGTATACCGAAACTATACCATTTACTTTCACTCCATCTCTTTTCTGCTCCCCCTCTCTTAGTTTTAAGTGTGTATGCACGTCTGTGCGTTGCACCGTTACTTCAAAGTACCGCCTCTGTGATTGGCCATTAAATATACAATTTACATCAACTAGCGGCAATTAGTACAAGTACTAATACGCACACATATTCGCGAGTGTATATGTATTGTTTTGTTTTCATTCTACACTTGCAATCTCGCTATTCACGTCAAGTAACAGTAACTTAAGAATCACACACAGAGAGTCGCCGGTAACCAAACATAGGAGCAAAAAATAAACGCATTTTGCTTATTGTTTGTTATTTATAGAAATAACACCAAGAGAGCGAAAATTTGTCGATGGAATTAAGGTAGTGCATAAAGTTTTTAATTTTATTATGAAATTTGTTCCTCGAAAATGCCGCGTAAACAGTAGCGTAATGAGACGCTGAAAAAACAGCAACAACAACATCGACAGCAAAAATAACACCAACGTTGTTAATAATACGCTGCGTAAGCGTGGAAACATGCGCGGCACACAGCTGTCTGTCGCGAGCAGCAGAAATTGAGAAAACCGCGCCACATTGGTACGCACTACTACAACAACTGGCAGCGGCTGCGACGTGGTGTATGTGTTGGCAACACTGTTAAATTCACCAGGGTCCGAGACAGAAATTCAACACAGCACGGTACACACACATTGGAACCGATACCAACATGAGAGGCAATCGCCCGTGCCGCTGCATGGAGAAAATACATACATACTCGTGCACAATGTACATACACACACATGCACAAATACACGTTCTTTTATACATGCATCTACATCACTGACCCCCGCGCAACTGACTACACGGCGCCTATGCAACAACAAAAAAGAACAGCGTCAGAGCCAACAACAAATCCGAGCGCAACGCGCCTAAGGCAATGCAAAAAAAAACCCAAAATGAAATAAAACTAGCAAAAATGAGTGAAAATGAGAGAGAGATAGAGGGAGAGAAAAAACACAAAAAAAAACTGCTACTTAGTAAAAGACGCCGAAAACTGATCCAACAACAACAGCAGGCAGCCTGGCTGGCTGGCAGGCAGGCAATAAACTCACCATGCGGCAAAACGTCAGACAAAAGAAGATGGAGTAGAAGTTGAGCGCCTTCTCTTTGCATGCAATTCGCGTGTATATTGGTGTGCGCGTGTCTTTGTCGATGTGTGTTAAGACATGGAACATGTTTTGTTTTTATTTGCACAATTTGTAAACATTTCGTTGCACTTTTTCGTTATATTTATTTAATATACAAAAAAAACATTGTCGTACACATTGATGAGACTGTAGTCGGTACAAATTACCCGTACTTGTACTCGTCTCGCACACAAACACACAGCACACACCGCACACAACCATACACACTATACACTACACACACATATAGTACACACGCACAGCACACTACACCAGCAAGCGCAGCGCTCGGTTGTCCCACTTTCCGTGTATTGGTTTCGTACACTTTTCCACGCACTTTTTAACGATTGAACAGCAGCAGACGACGACGCATAAATTTGTTATAAAAAAAATAGCGTTTATTGTTAACTGTTTCAACTGATCATACGAACATACGAAATTTTAATTCGGCGCGCACCTATCGTTTTAACAATTCATTATTAAATGTATGCTCTGCTCGCTGTCTGACAGTGTTTTTTCTTTTTCGCTTGGAATATAACACTACCGTACTCGTCACGACAAAATGGAAATGAAAATTTAGGGCTGCTAACTGAATATCGATACATCGATATTTTAATGCTACGAATTATATGCGATACTTTAGAATTTCTGTACTGCATATAAAATTGTTTTTGGAAATATAAATATAAATATACTTTTAAAAATCGTATACTTAAGTAAGGTAAAGTAGATCAAATATTTCGTTGAAGGAAGCGGAAACATAATGGATTAAGTATTTGGCATTGAATTGTTATCTGGTTAATTCGATAAATTATTTAGATCAATGAGATATAAAATGATTAAGTTCTGTTGGATTTATATTATATATAATTTCTATTTGATAAAAAACACTTCAAGTCTTTCGAAACTTTTAAATCGAATTATACAAACTGCTAAAGCTAAATGCTTATCGATAAAATTACAATTGAATTCAAACATCGAACAAGGGGCGCTTCACACCATCGCCGCCACCGCTTAAAGGTGGCCATGCCAGAAGCTTCCAATCGGATGGCAACGCCAACGCTAATAAAGCTACTGTCAAAGTTGCCCAAAGCTAAATCCGAAATACATACATACAGCGAAAGCAGAAGCAAAAGTCAAGCTGCTGGTGCTGCCCACCAGTGGGCTCTAAAAATCCCATTTAAGAGGCATCTATTGCATATTCATATGCAAAAGCCAGTCAACATGTCTACAGGAGCAGCAGCAGTATCAACTGTCTCAGCAGCATCTTGCGGACTGGGCAAGCAGCAGCGTCGTCGTTTGGCTGCCTTCGATTTTGATCATACAATTGTATCCCAGAATACGGATACAGTGGTACGCGACATGCTACCCAATGAATTGATAAGCTCAAAAGCACTCACCGATCTAATGGAAAGCGAATGCTGGACAGAGTATATGGCTGAGATATTTCGTTTGTTGCATGCGCAACAAGTCCAGGAGTCGCGCATTCGTGACGTTATACGCTGTATACCTGAGGTACCTGGATTCGTGCGTCTGATAAAGCACTTGCATAAGCGTCTCAACTTCGATTTGATCATCATTAGCGATTCAAATAGTGTTTTCATTGATGAGTGGCTGCGCGCCCACAATTTGTCTGATTGCTTCAAGGCCATCTTTACGAATCCCGCTCATTTCGATGAGCACGGCCAGCTTCAAGTACGCCCGCATCATCAGCAAACGGATTGCAAGTTGAGCGCCAGCAATTTGTGCAAGGGCCGTGTTTTGGAGCATTTTGTCATTGAGCAGGATCTGCGCTTCAATATACGATACGATCATGTATTTTACGTTGGGGACGGCAACAACGATATATGTCCCGTTTTGAGGCAACGCGCCTGCGACTTTGCCTGCGCCCGCCAGGGCTTTGCCATGGAGAGACATTTAATCAAGAATCGCAACAAATTGAAGTTGCGGGCCCAGTTGCTCATCTGGCGAAATGGTTTCGATCTGCTCGAGCAGATGTGCGCATTGCCTCAGCTTCAAGGACAGTCAATTGAATCTCATCCATTGGAAACAGAGATCGGCAGACGTGCATCAGCTGCAGCACCAGCTGCTCCTCCTGCTCCGCCGGAACAGTAAACATTTCTTTGGCATTAACAATACATACATATATACAACAAATAATCCGTATATATGTATGTGTAGACATATATACATTCGCATACATACATATAAATATCGATATAGATACAGGAGGGGCCTAAATAAACGAACAAAATCTGCTATAATCATGACAATTTCTTTGGACAGCCCTCGTATATGTATCTGTATGGAATCTATATGTATGTATATGTATTGATTGATTTTTGCCATCATTCTTTGTTGTGATCAATGTTTATATATATATATGATATATATATTTATATGTAACTATTTGTAGTTTAATGCACTTGAATATAAATGTAAAAGTTTTTTGTAATGTATTTTTGTGCTCGCAGCGATTTGCTTTAATTGTTGTATGTTGTAATTAATATGAAAGATATATATATATATATAGATATTTATATATATATATTGTTTGTATATATATGCATACATATGATAATCCCACACTAAAAGTCAAATAAATGCATTTTAAATGTTGCAACACAAAAAAAGACTTCGAGCTCGTTTTCTTACAATTAAACAGTTTATTAGCAGCAATTAATAATACATACATACATATATATAATATATATATACATATCTAAATTAGTTAGTTAAACTATAGCTAAATGACTTGTGAATTCAATGGATAGCTATAACATTTGCAAGCTTTATCATTGTTTATCTTTCATTTGTTGGTTTTGAAAACGTTCTAATTAGCTGTTCGCGGAGCTTAACAATGTATCAATTATATATATAGATCCACGGTATCCATGTGTGTTATATAGTATACATGTGAACATACATCAGTATTAGCATATATATTATATATATGTATATGGTTTAGTTAAAGCAATTTAGCTGCATGGGCCATATCCATATTCAACAAACTTTCTTAATCTAACAAAAATTAAGGTTGATAAACTAACATATTGGGAGACTGACTGCTGCTGTTCCTTCTGTTCTTGATACTGAATTAACTTCCCAATGGCGACATGCCAATCTGTCGCGGATCAGCTCCTGGCGGCTGTGCGGAATTTGGTTCCAAATTCTTGATGAGCATCTGCAGCCATTGTTTGGTGGACTTATCGTCTTGCAAACATTGAGTAAAAGTGCCGTCACGCAGCTGATCAGGCAGACATTGACCCAAGGCTTTGCGTGCGCTGAACAATTTAAGAAAATTAATAATAATAATCATATAGTTATAGATAATGTGCAGACAGACCGTGTATTGTCAGAGAGTCTCAAATAGCAGCGTACGACATGTTTCAAAAGGCGCGCACAGGGCTCCTTCGACAGTTGTATAACCATCTTGCCCTACACAGGATAGAGAGAGACAGAAATATATAGCATACATACATACAAACAGATAAATATATAGAGTTGGACTCACCAGCGTTATGGCTACATGAGAGAAACGTTCATAAGTCTGACAGATGTATGACAATCCCGATTCGTCTAACAAAATTTTCTGTATTATAAATGTGGCCACAGTCTTACTTAGCTCCGAGCCACTGTCCATGATGGTGAGACATAGTGGCACAATTTCGGTGGTTAACAAAAATGTAATCACCTCCTGTTCATCAGTCTTGACCAGAGCACCAATTACGCCCAAGCTCGTCAAACGAAGATACTCGAATGGACGCGTTTTCGATGTGGTCGATAGAAATGGATACAAATAAAGTGGGATTTGGGCTTGCAAAAAGGCGGTGCGCGTCTCCGGATGCGAGGCGACACATTGCAGCAATGCCAATGCATTGCAAACGCGATTCGATTGATGGGCTGTCAGAGTGGGAGGCGCTATCGATGGATATATATTGATGATCTCCTGCAATAGAGCACAAGCGGTGCCAAAACTATTCCAAAGCATCGGCGCCAAATCTGTTTCACGCTTCTTGCTTAGCTCCAGCAGCGCCGTTTCACGGGTATCCGGATGAGCCAGCTCGTTGATCCATTGATAAACCTAAAATATAAATTTACATATATATATTATTAAGTATAAAAATTTAAAAAAATATACATATACGTATTTATTACATTAATTTTGTTGCTATTTATACAAGCGTATTCAAATCATCAATCTGCATACAAACACACATTCATTGACATACAATATGCAGGCAATTATACATATATGCATTCACAACACATATGTATATGCATACACAATACATACACACCAACAATCCGTTTGTATGTATTGGTACATGCATACATACATATGTACAATTAATAAAGTTTAAAGTTGTTACCTTTTCTTGCTCCGTGGGCTGCTGCTGTTGCTGCTGCTGCGGATTCATGCAAGGGCTTGGCTGTGCGCTCATCCTTGTTTATTTTTTGTCTAAAAACAAGTAATATAATATTTGATAGAGCCACACGTTTTAAAAATAATTTCAGGTCTGATAAAATTAAAAATAACACAATTTAGCGCGCTCCAATTGTATCTTTTTTTGTTTTTTCTTATTTACCAACTTGGATCGCAGTAGCAATCGAATTGTATATGATAAAATGTTGCAACTATTTAAATTAACTGCTAATATTTATATTAGCACAAAATCGCCGAAAAATGCAAAATGCCGTACGAAAAAATAAAATGTCGGCCACAAAATTTTTGGTTTCCACAGCTGATTGGATGCTGCAGCGCTGCCACTATATTATTCCAAGTATCTGGCAACGACTAAACTCAAAGCAACACTGCGTTTTTTTTTGTTTGACATTTTGACGTGGACAACTGTCAAAACAAATTCGTTCGTAGCAGGCTTCACGAACTAGTTGAACAGTCGTCATTCGTGTGGAAATTTTCAAAGCAGACAGAGGTGTGTGAAAATTTTGAACAAAAATATATATTTCCTTTGTAACTTCAACGAGATATTCATTGAATTCGAATATTGAGTAAACATAAAAGAATTGTGTAAGCGTGAATGGTCATCTAATATAAAATTTAGACTACATTTATATCAACCCGTGTTGGTGTAATGGAACATTGCACTGCGTGGCACTGCTTACCGAAATGTCTGATTTCAATCAAAAGAACTGTTATAAAAAAATGAGAACAAACTATTTGGAAATTAATGAAAAATCATTTGGGAAAAGCAGCGACACGTGCAACAGAGTTCTATAGCGGTTTCATACAGCAACAAAAATTTCACCTCTGACGTCGCCAACGTCTTCGGCTGCCACGTCGTCAGCCTCGTCGTCGGCGTCGTGACGTTTACGATGTCATCGGGTTTCTTTTTGTTTTTGTGTGAAAGTGCCCTGGCCCACATTTATTTTACATGATATATACATATATCGTAACATCTTATATTAATAATTGTAATCCATTCTGAACACTCTTGCAGCTTCCCAAGTGTCGCACATTTAGCACTATCATGGATAAAGTTGTGAAATTTGCTGAGCCTGGTCGTGCCTTTGCCAAGGACTCCATTCGTTTGGTGAAACGCTGCACGAAACCCGATCGCAAGGAGTTCCAAAAGATCGCCATTGCCACAGCTATTGGCTTCTGCATCATGGGTTTCATTGGATTCTTTGTCAAGCTGATACACATTCCCATCAATAACATTATCGTTGGCTCGTAAGTGTTTGCGTCTGGAGAGTGAGAGGCGAGGGGCAATAGGAGAAGAGGATGGAGAACCCGGCTAGTAGCCCCAGAAGGAGATGAACAATAATAATCATCCATTTTACGTAGCATATATTCTTTCACTTTTAAACATATTTACTTTAATTTTTTTTTTCTGTATAGAATTGCATTCAACGAATGTCCACATAATGTTACAAAATTTTTCATGTATGTGAAATTTATTGCAATAATGTTAAAAATTCCATTCACAAACCATGAACGTTAGTTAATAAGCGTCAATAAAAAAATAAACGAAAAATTATGATCATTTTTCATTTCTGAGATTGGACTCCTTTGGTCAAAGTATTACAAGTGTACTTAAAATTCTATAAGTATATTGTTTCTTTTAAATGTTTTATGCTAATTTGGGCAATATTTTTAATATTTTGTTTCTGGAGGTCTTTTACTTTGTTATGAGAAAGTTGGATAAGTCAGCTTAATAGAAAATTCCCCTTTCTATTATTGAAACATAATATGTACTATAAAATATTATGTTTGATATACATGTAAAATGTAATAAAAATAGACTGTGTAAATATATAAAAAGTACTGGATCTTACTACACTATATTTTTATTATTATATATTGAAATCTGGTCTACAGGGTATTTCATATTCGGTAGCCAAATGACACTTAGACATTTTACACCTCATACTGCTTTGCATGGATGTATATATCGATAACTATCGACGTAAATATCGGGCTCGTGACGTGGAATGTGTTTTGGTAGCTAGTTTATTAGTTCCAGTTGAAATTGTTAGCGTTTACTTCATAACACGAATTTTTTTTACAAATTAGTACGTAAATAGAAAATGTTAGACTTTGTGGTCATATTCACAAAAGGCGGTGTTGTGCTCTGGAATTCAAATGAATCCGGCAAGAGCTATGCGTCGTGCATCAACAGCTTAATACGTGGCGTCATTCTAGAGGCAAGTCAACCGAACTGTTTGTTATTGTTATTGTTAATGCTAATTTGTTTAATTTATACCTTTGGTTTACTTTTGGTGTATAGGAGCGAAATACAGAGTCCAAGTACTTTGAAGAGGATCATTTGGCCGTACAATTTAAGCTAGACAATGAGCTCGATGTGGTTTATGCCGCCGTCTTTCAAAAAGTCATCAAGCTTAACTATTTGGACAACTTTCTAGCAGAAATGCAAAGTGCATTTCATGAAAAATACTCTGGGATTGCGGCACAAGAGCGACTGGCAATAGACTATGAGTTCGAGCAAGAGTTCCGAATGGTGCTCAGCGCCGCTGAGGAGGCATCACTCAAACAGGGCAAAGTACCTAAAGCTATGCGCTCCTACAACGAATCGCAGAAGTCAAAGAAAACCGTGGCATCCATGATCCAGGACGACAAGAAGGCGCCAAACGCAGTCGAGAAGCGTGTGAATATACAAGAAAGTCCACCGGCAAGCAAATCCCAGCCAGCATCGCCGCCACGCTCCACTGAGGACATAATACAGGAAAATCGACGTAAGCTTCGCGAGAAATTGACACCCACAAAGAAGGGGTCGGGAGAGGCGAAAACCACCAGGCAAAGCACGGTGGATAAGGAGCGAGAGAAGGCGGGCAAGAAGCCGCGTGTTTGGGATCTGGGTGGCAATTCCAAAGATGCTGTGCTGCTCGATCGTTCCAAGGACGCACCCGAAGATGTACAGCTTCAGACCATCAACAATGAGGTAGGTTGACCAGAGAGGTCACATTGTCTAAGAGCATGACTTAAGTATGATCATATTTTGCAGCTGGTGGGCACCATGCAGGGCAGCATAAGGGATCTGGATGTGGAGAGCGACACGGATGGATCGGACAGCGAATCCAGCGGCGACAGTGGACTGGAGGAGAAGCAACAGAAACAGAGACAGACTCAGCAACAGCAGCGCAATCAGCGAAAGGCCAAAGGCGGCGGCCTCCTATCCTATTTCAAGGGCATTGTCGGTGCCAAGACTATGACGCTTAGCGACTTGCAGCCGGCACTGGAGAAGATGCGCGATCATCTAATCTCGAAAAATGTGGCCTCTGAAATCGCCGCGAAGCTATGCGATTCGGTGGCCACCTCGTTGGAAGGCAAACAAATGGGTACCTTCGATAGCATCGCGAACATGGTCAAAGAGGCGCTTACCCAGTCATTGGTGCGTATTCTGTCGCCCAAGCGTCGCATCGATATTATACGTGATGCACTGGAATCGAAGCGTAATGGACGCCCATATACAATCATCTTCTGTGGTGTGAATGGCGTTGGCAAGTCCACAAATTTGGCCAAAATTTGCTTTTGGTTGATTGAGAATGATTTCAATGTATTGATCGCTGCCTGTGACACGTTTCGAGCTGGCGCCGTGGAACAATTGCGCACACACACAAGACACTTGAATGCACTGCATCCGGCAGAGAAGCACAAGCAGCGCACCATGGTGCAGCTTTATGAGAAGGGCTATGGCAAAGATGCGGCTGGCATTGCCATGGAGGCTATCAAATATGCGCACGATACAAAAGTGGATGTGGTGCTAGTGGATACAGCTGGACGCATGCAGGACAATGAGCCACTGATGCGTTCGCTCTCCAAGCTTATCAAGGTGAACAATCCGGATCTGGTGCTGTTTGTGGGCGAGGCGCTTGTTGGCAACGAGGCGGTCGATCAGCTGGTCAAATTCAATCAATCTCTGGCAGACTACTCATCCAATGAGAATCCCCATATCATCGACGGCATTGTTCTGACCAAATTCGATACGATCGACGACAAAGTAGGCGCCGCCATCTCCATGACCTATATAACGGGCCAACCGATTGTGTTCGTTGGCACTGGACAAACCTATGCAGACCTCAAGGCCATTAATGTGAATGCTGTCGTGAATTCACTGATGAAGTAGTTACACCTGGAGTATGGATCAAGCTGAAGCTGTTGCTTGATCAGCCTTTCCGCGACCCAATCAAATTGATGTTAAGCTGGACTCATGGACTACTAACAACAATAACAACTGTCTTGCAGTTGGTCTGATATTTGTTTTTCTCTTTTGATTTTTTAGTTGTTTGCTTGCTGTGCGTGTGTTTATAACAAATAAAATGCACATTTTTTTATACATTTTATTTGTCTTACTTCTGGAAACATGTTCTAAAAGCTTTGACCGAAAAGACTTTCAAAGCATATTCCTGAAACTGTTTCCAAGTCCGAATAACTTCGCTTGGTTTGAAGTTTTACGAGCTTTCATAGAGAATGCCCAAGTTACAGAAGTGGAGAAGTCATACATATAAGAAGATATCATTTTATTAATATTATAATTATAATTCTTAGTTGAGGGCTACGATATACGTGAATGAAGAACAAAGATGTTGGTAACTTTAAGTAGGTCTACTTGTAGAACTCGTGCTCCTGTTCGTCCTTCTTGATGTTGTTCTTGTAACCCTTCTCGAAGTCCTTGGCAAGGACAATGTAACGATTCTCGCGCACCGCATGCATACCCGCCTCCTGGCAAATGGCATTGATGTCAGCGCCAGAGATTTTGTCGGGACGCGCCACAAACTCCTCCAGATCAACATCCTCGCTGAGGTTCATTTTCGATGTGATGGTGGAGAAGACCAAGCGTTTCTGTCTACGATCCGGTAGCGGGAATTCAATCTTACGATCCAAGCGACCCGGACGCAACAGAGCTGGATCTAGTGTATCGGCACGATTCGTTGCCATAATCACCTTTACATTGGTCGTTTGATCGAAACCATCCATTTGATTCAGCAGCTCGAGCAGAATACGCTGCACTTCACGATCAGCGCCCGTCTGGGCATCGAAACGTTTCGTGGCAATCGCATCGATTTCATCGATGAAGATAATAGCTGGCGCATTCTCTTTAGCCAGTCGAAATACGTCGCGGACCATGCGCGGGCCCTCGCCCAAATATTTCTGCACAAACTCGGAGCCGACGACGCGTATGAATGAGGCGGTCGTATGATGGGCCACAGCTTTGGCCAACATCGTTTTACCGCAGCCGGGTGGACCGTACATCAGGACACCACGGGGCGGATCAATACCGATTTGTTTGTACAGCTCAAAGTGGGTGAGCGGCAGTTCGACAGCCTCTCGAATCTCCTGCTTTTGCATATCCATGCCACCAATATCAGCATAGCTAACATCGGGCTTCTCATCGGGCTGCAGCATCGATATGGAGCTGTCCGCTTCTGGTGGCAGAACATCGACCAAAGCATTGCTATGCTTGTGCAAGGCTACCGAGGCAGATGGCTTCAGCAGCTCACGATCGATAGTGGAGAGGATGCGTACATAGTAATTGGAGCCGGTGGTAGAGCCGACAATTCCAGTATTCTGGTCAACAGCTTCCAGAAATTGGCCTATCACCAACGGCACCGATTGTATGCGTTTCACCTCCTCTTGTGCATGTAAATACTCTTTTTTAAGATTACGCTGCTCATCCTTGATGTACTCCTCCTGCACCTCAATGAATTCCAAAGTTTTTTGCAATTTCTAAAACGAAAAATGGCGGATTGGAAATTATAAATTGCAGATTGAATATAACAAAAAAGGGGCCTACCTTATAGCGCACATATAAATCTTCCATATCTAGCTCATCCAACGAGCTGTGCGCATCTTTTGGTTTTAATTCAATTTCATCCTGCTGAAAGAGGTAGAAGAATAATATTTAATATATTAGCAATAATAAACTATGAACTACAAAATGCTTACTCTTTCAGCCATGAATATGTCCATTTTGTACTTTTTATTTTAACGTTCCGGTGCAAAATGAATGGAGGAAAAGCAAATGACTGGCTAAAAACAAGCTGCACCAAGACTGGTGATGGGTGATGGTCCACATATCGATTGGCGCTGCAGTGACTGTCAAAATTTAACAAGTATCGATATCTAAGAAAATTTTCTAGTTACTTTTTTGAACAATTCAATAACCACATTAGAAAATATAATAAATTTAATTAGTATTAATTTTAAAAATGTAAATTAATAAATATACATTTTATGATTCAAGCGTCTATCGCTACTGTTTAGTATCGATACCCAATTAGAATAATAAACCACATATTTTGAGGCAGTGTGTACACACTGTGGCTATAACACGACCATTTTTTTGAGGCGATTTCGATTCTTCTCATAAGAAAACACATTTATTTTGAGCAACTAAATATGTGTGTGTGCCGTATGCGTGTGTGTGCGTGAAGAATTAAAAGAATACTTAACACAAAAAAATAACAAATAAAAAAGACAACAACAATTAGTGAATTAGTTGTGCGCGCATAAAATGGGTTAAGCAATTCAATTGCGGCAAGTGAAATGGAAATGGACATGGACTGTTTCAAACCGCATTCGCTCGTGCCAGAGAAAAATCGTTCACCACCTCTAACTCAGTGTCCTGCCGCTGCTTCTAGTTGGTGCTGCGCTGCCCTCTGCCTCAGCCGCTGCTCTGCCACTGTCTGTGCTCTACGCACGCATCGATTTGGGCTAAACGTTAGATACCTCCTAACGCAGTTTGTTAGGGTGGAAAAATATATAAGTACATAATAATAAAAAAAGAAGGCAAAGAAAAGAAAGGAAATGCTGTGCATTTTTCAATTAATTCATGCCCCAATCAATGTAACGAATTCAAGTGCAATATTAACAAACCGAAGTAAACTATAAAAAAAAAACAACAGAAGCAGCAGCAACAACAACAAAACGCCAACACGGTCGCAACTCGAGCAGCAAAACAAAAAGGCCAACAAATAATATAGAAAATAATCAAAAAGGAGAAAAAATAGATTTTTTTGTTGTAGAAATCTATAAAAGAGGCGGCAGTGTAGGCAGGCGGCAAACAAATTGGGCAACAGCGTTTCAAGCGGGGTAAACTATTAAAAATTAACAACACCGAAACTCATCTAAAAAAAAAAAAAGTAATGTGTACAAAATGTTTATTGTATAATTTTTCATTACAACTTCAACATGCATACGAACACACAGTCACATATGTAAATGCTCATATGCGTGTGCATTTGTGTGTGTATTCCATGTGCGTGCGTGTGTGCGTGCGTTTAGTTTTTGTTTATATGCCGTTTTCTATTTCTTTTTCGTCTAGTTTGTCATTTGCGCACATTCGTCAACAAAATGTGCGCTCGGCTTTAACAATGCGTTTTGCCTATTTGCTTTTATTCGGCTTATTGTTTGTTCTTTATTGATTTTAAGATGCTGCTGCAGTTGTGGACACACTGACAAACGCACACAAACACACGCACACGCATGCACATGCACACACACACACTACTCACTTAAAAACGCACGCATGCACGCACTCATACATACGAGCTTTTTTATATTTTGAGACAGTGCAATACGAAATTTGATTTTGATTGTTGTTTTTAATATTTCTTTTACAGCAATTCGATAGAACAGCTTCCATATGAAGACCATGTCGCGCTTTGGCTTGCGCCGTGGCTTCAAATTCTCCGAGGAGCAGCAGCAGGTCAATGGCAACAACAACAATAATAACAATAACAATAATAATAATAATGGGAATCCAATTGGACCAACTGCACAAAAACTGGCAACGCCGCCACGCAAAAAACGCAATCATAGCCTGCCTCGAGAACAGCAATTGGAACCAATTGAAGTGGAAGCGGAACTGGAAAAAGTGAACAGGGAGCAGAAACAACAACACCATCAGCAGCAACAACAACAACAATTGTCTGCCTCGCTGGTATGCAGTGTGCCTCTGGAGCGTTTGCCGCGTCTCGTTGAAAAGTTACAGTTGCTGCAACAAAAACAACAGGAGCAGCAACAACAGCAGCAACGCGAACTTGAGGAATATTCAGCAACAGCTTTTATCAAAGTTCTATGCTTGTACTGTGATAAGAAGTTCGCGTCCAGCAAGCTGCAGTCCAAGCATGTGGATAAATTTCATACGGAACGTAAAGAGCGACGCTGCAGCAATCGTTCCACCAATAACAATAACAACAGCAACAGCACTCACAGTTCCAGTCACGCCCACTTTCCGGGCTGCCAGCATTGCAACAAATCCAAGTCGCAAACGTTGCAGCCACCAATTTGTCTGCCCGCCAAACAGTTGGAGCAACTATTTGTCCATCTAATTGTCAGCCATGCGGACAAGTACTTTGGTTGCCAGCAATGTCAGCTGCGCTTCAATGATGCTGCCCAGCTCCACAGCCATATGCGCTTGCTGCATCAGCAACAGTTGCAGCAACAGCAGCTGCAGCTGCAACAGCAACAGTTGCAGTCACAGTCACAATCGTCTTCTATGATTGGCGGTGAGGAGCCGGTGCTCTTTCGCTTGGGTCTCACTCAGAATCGACTGCCCGGGCAGCGGCAACGCAATCGCAACAACAATGCAACAGCTGCAACAAAACAGCAACATCAGCAGCAGCGAAGCAGTAGTCGTGCAGCCCAGCGACAGGCAGCGGCAGCAGCAGCAGCAGCCGCCGTAGCATCAGCAGCAGCAACATCTTTGAGCAACTCCAGTAATGTCGCTGCTGCAACAGCAACAACGGCTACCAGCAGCAGCACAGCAACAACTACAGCTCCATCAGCAGCAGCAGCAACAGCATCATCATCATCATCGTCGTCGTCATCATTATCATCAGGAGCATCATCAGCAACGACAACAGTTGCTGATGACACACACTTTCGCATGCCCAGCCATAGCCACGTCTTTGATGACAACTTCTATCAGGATGTGGTGCTCAATGTGCGTCACAATCTGCAGCATTATCTCGACGGTCGCCTGCGCAGCGGCCCGGCCCCACCGCAGCCGCCCACTGCTGTTGGTGCTGGTGCTGCCAGCGTGGTGGCTGCCAGCAATCCGCAACAGTTGGCGCTGTGCAACGCCGCCTATCCTACATTGCTGACGGCCGAGCAGTTCGGCGATGGTTTGGGCCTGGGACTGGAAACCTTGCCGCTGGCCAAGGCAGCGCGGCGACCGCACACCAAGCACAGCTGGAAGTGGAAATGGGATTACGTGAAGAAGTTCACGATTGTCAACGAGGGCGGGCGGCTGGTCAAGAAGCTGAAGCAACCGTTTATGGGTCTGCGCGATTTGTCGCGCCTGGACATGTGGACGCAGCTGACGATGCGGCAGAAGCACGATCTGGAGCAGCAACAGCAGCAGCAGGATCAACAGCAGCAGCCACTGCAACTGGAGCAACAGCTCGAACAGCAGCAACATTTGCAACAGCTGCATTTGCTGCTGGATCGCCGTCTCCTGCCGCACATAATGCTGGAGCAGAACGAGCAGGCAATTATCAAAGAGGAGCAGCCCGACCAGCAACAGCTGCTGCAACAGCAGC
Organism: Drosophila navojoa; assembly: GCF_001654015.2. The sequence goes on from NW_022045958.1 coordinate 185,340, forward strand.
AGCAGCAGCACCAACAGCTGTTGCCAGCGCAAGTAACCTCTGAGCAAAACTTTTTAACGTTGCTGCAGCTGCAGCCAAAGCGACAGCAGCAACATCAACGTCTCCTAACAACAGCAACAACCACAACGACATCAACACTTGTGCTCAGCGGCGAATGGGCGCGTCCTCGTTTATATTTATGCATCTGCTGCGGCGCCAAGTTCGAGCAGCGCAAGGCGCTCGAAGAGCACAAGACCTTTCGCCATTCGCACATCTATGCGACGCACTATGAGCTGGTCGGACGGGAGCTGCTGGCGGGCAACTTGTTGCGGCATCTATTTATGCCCAAGCGTGCGCTGAGTCGCTATGCGGCCGAGCATTGGCAGCAGCAGCAACAACTGCAACAGCAGCAGCAGCAACAGCAACAGTTGCTGCTGCACAAGCAGGAGCGTGCAATTGTTGAGGACGAAGCCATATCCAGTTCATCCAATTGTTCGGCTGTGTCGTCTGCCTTTGGCAGGGGCCGAGTGAGCGGATCGCCGTGCTCCACGGCGACAGCAACGACAACGACAACAACAGCAACTGGCAATAGCAATACCAGCTGCAGCAGCAGCAGCAACAACAACTCAACATCGGTGGAGGACAACGACAGCAGCGATATCAAGGCGAACGCCTGCTCTCCGGCCAGCCTCACCAACAGCAACAGCAACAGTCACAGCTACAGTAACAGCAACAGTTGCAGCTATACCAGCGGCAACAGTTGCAGCTGCACAAAATGTGGCCGCAAGTGCAGCGGCCTGATGGATCTCTATCGGCATATGCTCGACTGTTCGGGTGATTACGTTTGGTCGCTGGCCAAGAAACGCAAATACCGTTACTATTGTGGCTCGAAGAAGCGACGCACTGCCTGCAACAAGCCCGCCAAGCATTTCGCTCAGCTGTTGCGCAAGAACAACAAGAAGGTTAAGAAACAGGTGCCAATGCCAGCCACTGGCCAGAATCAGGATCAGGATCGGGATCGGGATCGAGATGGGGACCAGGAGCAGGTGCAGGCGAGCAACAATAATGATGCATCCGAGGAGAGTTCCAATTCAAATTCCAATTCGAATAAGACGAAAACACCGCCGCGTCAACGGCCCAGCGATGGTGAGTGTTAGTACAGTAGAACAACATATGACGAACGGCGGAGAATATGCAGGCAAAACTGATGGGAACTGAGGAGCAGTGGAAGCTTGAAAGAGGCGGTATAGGTTATTCATAGAGTAGATTTGATGAAGTACAGTGAAGTAGTCATATGACGAACGAATGAATGTAATACGGGGGAAATAATTTAATTTGAAGAACAGTTGCATATATATCTATGGGAAGAACGATACAGAGGGCTGGACAGAAGGTACATTTGCTGATGTACAGTGAAGCAGCCATATGACGCACGCTTACAACTTTATATAAAACATCTATGACAGAGATATTTCTGTTTAGTCAAGTCGTCAATTGAGTTGATTACAGTAAAGTAATTATATGACGAACTGTGGATAAAATACAGCGGAAAGGGATGGAATCTGAAGAATTGGAAGAAGGGTGATTCTGATTCTGAAGAGATTTGTTGAGAACACTTATTTCAGATATATTCGGTGTGTCATACAGTGAAACTGCAATATGACTAGCGATGGATTAAATGAAGGAAGTAATTGCCCCTGACGAACATATATGCAATAGCTATGAGTAGGGCGATTCATACTGGAGTTACACTGAAGCAATCAATAGATGGGTTTCTTGAAGAACAAGAATATAATATTTATGAGAGAAGGGATTTACCTGATTGGAATATGAGGTTTTACAGCAAACTAATCTATATAATATAGTCATAAGTGGGATAATACTTATAAGAGGGCTTGGAATAAATTAGATAATGAAAGGAATGGAATGAAGCAGGCATATGATGAACAATAAATTAAATACAACCTTGTAAGAGCTCTAGGCGAACAGATTTATAATAATAATAGTGCTATGAGAGCTACTTTTCTTCAATAATAAGTGAATCAGTGAATCAGATATATGAATTACTTAGGGCTCAGTGGAACCTTATAAAAATAATACATGAGCGAGGGACAGAGAGGTTTTACTGTACATAATAAATTGAAACTAAAAGATAGTAGATAATATGAATTAATTATATAGATCTATGAAAAACTCTATTACTATATCATTTTCCCATTTCGCTGTTTCTTTCTCTTTCTATCTGCTGTAGCTGAATCGATACGCAAAATGCTGGAGAATTTGCCGGCGAAACGCGTGTGCAAAAAGATCTTTCCGATGGACAACAAGAAACGATCGAAGAAGCAGGGCAAACCCAATAAGAAGCTGCAATCGCGCAATGCCAAGAAGCTCTACAATCATCATCATCATCATTTGCACCATCATCACCATCATCTGCATCATCATGCGCTGCGGAATACGCGCTCACGTTTGGTGCGTGCCAAGCCGGCTGCAGCAGCTGGTGTAGCAACAGTTGCTGGCGAGCAGCAGCCGCAGCAGCAACAGCAGCAGCGAAATCGCCGCAAGCCGCAGCAGCAGGTGAAAATATTGCCAGCGATTGAGGCGCCAGTCAGCACAACAACAACAGCAGCACCAGCAGCAGCAACAGCAACGACAAAAGCTTCCAGTGTAGTTGTCACAGCCGCAACGGCAACAGCAGCAGCGACAACAACAACAACAACAACTGTTGTCTCGCCCTCGCACAGCAGCAAGCAGCAGCTGATGCCAACGCCGCCCACAACGCCAGCGCCTGCAGCAACGGCAACAACACCCGCAACAACAGTAACATCAACGGTAGCAGCAGCAGCAGCCACCACAACAGTTGCTGCCAGCAAACAGCAGCAGCAGCAACAGCAGCAACCTGTGAAGCGCAGCAAGCGCATTAGCGATTGCATAGCCATGCTGACAGGGAAGCTGGAGGAGAAGCTCAAGACTGAACAGCAGCCAGCAGAGAAGGAGCAACCGTTGCCGGCAACTGAGTCCGCAACCATAGCTGCCGAGCAGCAACAGTTGCAGCCAAAGACGCCCAAACGCAAGACCATATCGAGGCGCATCATAAAGCCGCCCAGCGAGACGGCGACAGCAGCAGCTGCGACAGCGACAACAACAAAGTCAACAACAACAACAGCAAAAACAACAATAGCGGCAGCAACGCCAGCACCAACAGCAATACCAACACCAGCAGCAGCAGCAATAGTTACTAAAGTGATTGCAAGTGCAGCGGCAACAGTTGCTCCTTTGCCATTGCCTGTGCCATTGCCTATGCCTGTGCCGGTTGCTGTGCCGCTGCCCGTTGCTGTGCCCGTGCCAGTTGTAGTGCCTGCTGTGCGACGTGCCACGCCCACCAAGGCAGCCACCAAACAAATGCAGCCATATGTCAATGAACAGCAACAGCAACATCAATTGCAGCAGCAGCAGCAGCAGCAGCAACAACTTCAATTGCAGCAACTGCAGCAGCAACATCAAGCGCAGCAGCAACATCTCGTGCAGCAGCAACATCAAGTGCAGCATCCCCAGCAGCAACAGTTGCCGCTGGCAGTGTTGCCATTGCCGCTGCCTTTGCCACTGCCTGTGCCACTGCCCGTGCCTGTTAAGCTGCCTGCACCACCTCAGCCAGCGCCGGCGCCGCCACCACCGCCGCCGCCACCGCCACCACCTGCACCTGCACCAGCAACAGCTACAGCAGCAATCGCACCAGTTCCAGTTCCAGTGCCAGCTGCAGCTCCTGCTCCAGCACCAGCACCAGCACCACCACCACCAACAGCAGCAGCAGCAGCTGCAGCAGCAACATTGCTGTTGCCGAAACTGCCAATGTATTTGCCAGTGCCTGCTAACTATGTGATGGAGCCGCAGCAGCCGCTAAATCTGAGTCATGTAAAGCAAACAATTCAGATGCAGCAGCAGCAGCAGCAACAACAGCAGCAACAGCAACAGCAGCAACGCAACTCAGCAATGCCCGCGCGTCGTCAAACGATTTGCGGCTTCGAGGCGCGCAATCTGTTGCAGCTGGACGAGATGCAACCGCTGGATTTGTCCAAGAAATCCAAACGTAAATCATCGCCAGCGCCAACACCAACACCAACAGCAGCACCGGCAGCAGCAGCACCAGCGCCAGCTCCTGCAGCGGCTACTCTGGAGCAACTGCCATTGGCCTTGGCATTGCCGCTAGCGCGTGGCACCGAGGCGGCCGCAGCCGCTGCTGCTGCGCATTACTATTCCAATTTGGATCTGTTGAAGATACCGCAGGTGCGAAATCCCGTGCTGCCGCTGCCAGTGGCAATGCCCGCCATGGTCGCGCAGACGCCGCCAGTCGCCGTCAAGGCGCCGGCCAAGAAGCGCGCCTCTGAGCTGGCCAGCAAAAAGGAGAAGCTGCCCGCCACGCGCATGGACGAGGTGATCAACAATCATATCGACGATGCCATCAACTCGGTTATATTGGCCGTGCAGGCCAGCTTACCGCAGGAGGAGGAGGAGGAGCAGCAACAGCAGCAGGTGCAGCTACAACAGCAGCCACAATTGCAGCTGCATCAGCAGCAGGTGCAACAGCAACAACAATTACCGCTGGCTGTGGCGTCCAGTGCTGGCGTCTTGTTTAGCACAACAGCAGCAGCAGCAACGGCAGCACCGGCAACGGCAGCTGTGGCAGTGGCAACGCCAGCAACAGTTGCAGCAGCAGCACCCGCGGCAACAACAGCTGTCACGCCAGCAACAGTTGCCAATGCTGCTGCTGCTGCTGCTGTACCTACTCCTGCTGTGCCCGTTAGACATCTAACGCCAAAGAAGCGCAGCATGCGTTCCAAGACCATCGATTGTCGCTCGGCGTTGCTGATGACTGCCATACCGCCCACTATAACAGCCACGCCCACACCCACGGTCACGCCTACGCCGACAGCAGAGGTCATGTTGCTGCCGGAGAGCCCCCAAATGCTAGCGAATGACAATGCGGAACAGCTATTGGCATTGCCTCCAGCTTTGGTTACGCCCCCAGCGACCACGCCCACACCGCCAGCTGCAACACTGACGCCTATGGTTGCCACACCCACCAGCCCAAGGTCAGCATCGCCCAAGCGAGAGTTGTCGCCAATATCGCCGCAGCAATTACAGTTGCAGCTGCCGACAGCGATAGCAGCGCCAACACCAGCAGAGGAATCGTCGCCCGAATCTCCCATTGCTGACACGCCCACTGTGAAGCCAGCCATGCCTGTGTCTGTCATCTCTGTAGCGCCGCCCATAACACCAGCTGCGGCAACAGCAGCAGGTGTAGCAGCAGCAGCAGCAGCAACAGTTGCAGAAACTGCAACAATGGAATCAACATCGACAGAGGCAACAGCAATTGCAACTAGTGTGTGTCGCAGTGCCACGCCCAGCAGTGGGCACGAGCTCAATTGTAGTGCATTGCTCGAGGAGCACAGCAGCAACATGAACAACAACAACAACACATCGTCCGGTTTTCATAGTCTGCCCCAAACAGAATTGCTGCCGACGATTGCAACTGAGGTGGAGGCAGAGCCGGAGACAAAGCTGGAAACGAAATTGGAGGATGAACCGAAACCCGAATCTCTGCCAGAGCCAGAGCAAGAGCCTGAGAGAGCTCCAGCTCCAGCTCCAGCATCAGCATCTGCACCAGAGACTGAGGTTGAGCCAACGCCGCCCAAGGAGGATGCCAAGAAGAAGCAGCGACGTCGCCGCAAGAACGAGCTGGCAGCAATTGTTGCTGATCAGCTGCTGGAGAGCTTTAAGATCGACAATGCGCGCCGCGACAATTTGAAGAAGCTCGAGAATCTCGCGTACGAGAAGAGCGAGGATCTGTTGCTGACGGGCATGTTGCTCATGTCCAGCACCAAGCGCAATGCGTCGCTTAATCAGCAACAGTTGTTGGCCGCAGCAACAGTTGGCGGCGATGCGAAGCGCTGTAAAACGGAGAATGCGCTGCCCGAGCCAACAGCAACAGTTGGTGGTGGTGGTGCTGCTGCTGCTGCTCCTCCTGCTGGACGCGGTCGACCCAAGCGCAGGCAGAGCTGCTACTACAGGCGGGGGCGTGGCAAGGCGGCGCCATTGGGGCCGGAGACGAATATAAGTGCATTGAAATCGTCGCTGGAGAGCTTCTCAATTGGTATCGAGAAGCAGCTGCTGGCCAAGGAGGCTAAGGAGGCGGCAGCAGCCAAAGCCACGCCCACAGCAAGCTGCATACTGCGACCGAGCATCCTGTGCACCGCAGCAAAAGAGCAACAGCAGCAGAAGCAACAATTGCAGCAGCAACAGAATCTGAAGCAACAGCAGCAGCAGCAACAACAACAGCAGCAGCAGCAGCAACAACAGCAGCTACAGCCATCGCCAACAACAGCAACTGTTGCTGCTGCTGCTGCCGCCGCCTTGCCCACCTACAGTCGTGATCCGCGTCTCAATAAAAACATACACAAGGAGGAGCAACATCAGCAGCAGCATCAACAGCGACAAGTGGCAGAGCAGCATCAGCAGCAACAACAGCAGCAACAGCACCAACATCAGCAACAGCAGCAGCAGCACGGCGACAATCTCGAAGAGGAAGACAACTATCTAACGGAAATAGCTAAGAATGTGAACGAGAAGATCATGTCGGCGGCCAATGAGGACTTTGAATTTGCCAACGACGAGTTCGATCAGGAGGACAAGGACGACCAGGATAAGTTCTATCGTCCGCCAACCTCGATGAGTGTTCGCAGCGCTCCAAATCTCAATGATGAGCACTCGAATTTCGGCACCGACGATGAGAATACAAACACCGAGCTCATGGACATGGACATGGATGACGAGATGAGTGTCTATACGAGCTACTCGCAGGATGTGGGTCGCACCGGACGCGGCCGTCGGCGCCGGCGACGGCGCAGCGTGCTGCTGACACGCCGGCCCAAGAAGCGCAGCAATCGCAGCGCCCAGCTGGACGAGGCGGACAAGTTCGCCTGCCAGCTGTGCGGCAAGAGCTTCTTCACATCGACATCGCTGTCCAAGCACAACATGACACTGGCTCACGTCTCCAAGCTGTCCGAGCTGGAGTATTTGCAATCGAAGAGCAATGCGCCGCCCAGTCCACAGCCAGCAGCGGCAGTGGAGGCAGCAACACCAGCAGCAGCAACAGGCGCAACAGCTGCAGCAGCAGCATCAACTGAGCAACAGTTTGTCCAACAGCTGCAACAGCTACGCGCCTCAGTGCTTGTGCCAACAGAGGCTGCTGCTGCTGCGGCGGCGGCGGCGGCGGCTGCAGCGGCTGCAGCGGCTGCGGCAGCTGCTGCTGTTGCTACTGCTCCAGCGCCTGAAGCACAGCTACCTTCTAGTCATCATGTCATCACGGAAGAGAGTCTGCGCTTATATGACAACCAGCAACAGCAACACTCTCAACAGCAGCAGCAGCAACAACAGCAACACTCCTCGAGTCCCGCCCATAGTGCAGCCCGCCTTAATCTCAATCCGGACGAGCGTCTCTTTTACGAGTGCTGCAACATATTGAAGAGTGCCACGGCAACGGCAACGGCAACAACAACGCCCTCGGTAATTGTCAGTGCTGCCGGACGCAAGCCCGTGGAGTTGCTGACGCCCGCTAGTCCGCCAGCAGTTGAGATATTGTCGTCGCCCGCATCGCCGTCGCCGTCACCTCCGCCAGTGCCAGTGCCAGTGCCACTGGCAGCAACAGTTGCAGCTGTCTCTCATCAGCCAGTCATACAGCAGCTCTTTCGTAATCCGCCCGCTGCCACGCCCACGTAAGTGCTGCTTCTTCTTGTTGTTCTAAACTTGCCTGGTACGATTAGTAATTTACTTTTTCACTTTCTACTCGCAGCAATCACCATTTGCCGCATCATCAGCACAGTCAGCAGCAGCTGCATCAGCACAATCAGCAGCAGCAACAACATCCACAACATCCACAACATCCGCAACATCCACATCATCCGCAACATCCACATCACCATCACCATCATCATCATCACCACCATCACCACCAGCGTATGTCGCCGAGCTACTCGGCCACATCTCAGTTCTCAGCGCTAACTGCAACGAACATGACCACATCGCGCTTCAAGACCAAAGCCGCCATGAAGGGCTACGAGACGAGCGTCACGCAGCTGCCAGTCGACATGGATGTGGCCAAGACGACGCGTGCAGTCTGCAAGCTCACCGAATTGGCGGACATTGCGCTGGGCAGCGAGAAGCCAACGGGCGTGGACTATATCCCCGAGCAATTGCTAAACGAGCAGCAACAGCACCAACAACAGCAACAGCAGCATTTGCAACAGCAACAACAATTGCAGCAGCAACAGCTACAGCCAGGCGCTGCTGTCGCCGAGCAGAGCTCAACGTCATCCAAGACCATTATGCACGCCTCGTCCATAATTAAGGCCACAGTTGCAACAGTTGCTGCCAGCAGCGCCACCCTGCCGCCGGCCTCTGGGCGAATCATTATACCCGAGCGTCCGTTCAAGAACATTGGACTGGAGGAGAAGGCGCCCATTACGTTTCAGAAGCCCAAGACGAGCATTAATTTGCTGACGGAGGACAACAACAGCGTCTCCACGGCGAGCTACTCGGATCGGGATGATTATGATTTTGGTACGCTGAGCTGTGAGGATGTGGATGGTGATGCGGATGGGGATGGGGATGGAGATAGTGTGAAGCAACAGCAGCATCTGCCGCAGCAGCAACTACAACAGCAGCAGCAACAGCAACAACAACAGCAGCAACAGCAACAGCAAATGGTTAAGTCATCGACAGCGCTCGTAGCCAGCTCTAGCGGCTCCAGCAGCTCCTCTTCGTCCGGCTCAACATCGCAGCACAGCAGCAGCAGCTCAAGTCGCGCCACCGCCAAGACCTTTGAGAACAAATCGCTCATAATGGGACGCATCTTCAAGCATGCGAGCACAGCGACAACCAAACTGACCGTGAAGAGTGCGCCCAAGGATAAGGCACAGTTGGATCAGCTGTTTGATGAGCTGCGCGGAGCAGCCAAGCCGCAACAGCAGCAGCAGCAGCAACAACAGCAACCGTTGTCGCCAGCTGCAGCGCCACTCGACTGGCAGCAACAACAGCAGCAGCAGCAACAGCAGCAACAGCAGCAACAACAACAGCAGCAGCAGCAACAACAGCAACTGCAGCAGCCAGCGCAGCAGCAAAAGTTGCAGCCGGCAGCCAAGAAGAACGCCAAGGCAAGAGGACGAAAGGCAACTGGAGTAAAGAAAGCAGCTAGCCAACCGCCACGCAAAGATCTATCCAAGTTGCAGACGGAGCTGGGCATGAGCACTGAGGACTTGGAGCAGCTCATCGATGAGGGTCATCGGAAATCGAAGCGACGCTGCGCCACAAATCGACCCAAGAAGCTGGTCGAGACGTGGAGTTCCGATGAGTACGAAGAGTTCCTGTCCACCAAGGATATCATAGCTTTAATTGAGCAAAAGGAGCAGCAGGAGCAGCGACGCAAGCGCAAAACCAGTGAGGCGCAACCGGCGGAGACGTTTGCAGCGCCGCGAGAGAAAGCGGTGCAGCCCGTGACGAATGCCAAGAATCGCAAAGGACGCAAGCAGGAGCAGCAGCAACAACAACCAGTGGAGCCGGTGCTGCAGCCCAAGCGAGCGAGGCAGCGTATTACAGAGCCCGCCACGCCCACCAAGGAGACAAAGGCACCGCGTGCCAAGGCCGTAGCCAAGGCACCAAAGGCGACCAAGAAGCCAGCGGCGAGCAGCAGAAAGCGTGGCAAGCAGCAACAGGCAGCGGAACAGCAGGAACTGGAGCAGCAACAACAAGAACAACAAAAACAGCTGCAGCAGCAATCGCAACGGACGCGCAGTAGTCGACAGCAGCGAATGCGAGAAGAATCGCCGGAGCTGAATCATTGCCAAGAACAGCCGCAGTCGCATCCGCAGCAGCAACAGGAGAAGGCAGGGAGCAGTGCAAGCAAACAGAAGTCGCGCAGTAGCAGCAGCAGCAGCAGAAATAAAACTGCAACAGCAACAGCTGCAGCCGCAGTTGCAACAGCTTCAGCAGCGACGGCAGAAGCAACAGCAGTAGTTGCTGTCACAACTAACAACAACAACAATAACAACAATAGCAGCAGCAGCAACAAAAACTTAAAAACGAAAAGAAAGTCGCAAACGCATCGTCAATCGCCGGCGCGCAGGAAGCGACCGGCGAGTGAGAAACAGCTTTATTATTGGAGCAGCTCCAGCGATGATGAATTTGGGCGCATCAATGTGGAGGCCGCCGAAGCAGCTGCAGCTGCAGCTGCAGCAGCAGCTGCCGAGGCTACACAATCACAAGCTCAGTCACCTGCCGATGTGACATCCAATGAGCAACAGCAACATTCACATGCACAGTCACAGCAGCAGCAGCCACAACAATTAACGGCCAAACATTTTGATGATAGTGAGCAATATCAGAAACACGGCTGGATCGTTGGTGATTCGCACAAGAAGCTGGTTAAGCTGCTGGCCATTGCCAAGGGCAACAAGAAGGTGGAAAATTGCGGCGTCAAACGGCGCACGCCCAAACGCAAATGCTAGAAGAAGAGGAACAGTGGGAGGAGGAGAAGATGCGTCGCCGCCGCCGCCGTCGCAGCTGGCCGGGAACACTGCCAACTGCAATTCAAATATTCAATTGAAGCGGCAAACAAGAATGTATTTCATATATATTTTTTCTTTCTTTAAACAAACACATCTAAGCGTTACATTATTTAGGTTATTCTCTATTTTTTTTTTATTAAATGTATTTATAATTAATAAACAAAAAATTGCGCAAGCAACAAATAAAGATTTGAGCACAATTAAAGCTATTATCGACTTATCGAAGTTCATTGGGGCAGCAACTGCTAAGCAGCGCGGCAAACTGCTATGACTTTTTGAATTTCCAGTGCAACTAAAAATGAAACAAAATTTTTTTTGCAGTTCCCAAAACGTTATAGGGGTTTTACTGAAAAATAACTAATATATTAAAATAGCACTGACCAAAGATGTGATAATGGCCTCGCAAAGGGAGCTGTTGGCTCTGCGAAACCTTAAACATATTGTGCTGCTTTGCTTCTGGCATGCTTATATTTGCATATAATGTAAATGTTTTATTTATTTACAGTTGTTTACTTTCACCTTAGCTTCAGTAATTATTCAGGTATTTATTTATAATAAACAAATACAAAAAAAGTGAAAGTCAACTATAAGTATCGATATTTTCTGAAATGTTATCGATGGCCAGCACAAATGCAAGACAATCGATGATATCGCTTAGTTGCCATCGATTGAATTTGAGGCTCAGATTGTTTTGCAGATTGAAGCTCGGATGAGGAATATATAAAAATAGTTTTATTTTCTTAATTTTTATAACGTTTAATAAACGCATTGGAGCTGTGCAAGTGCAATAATTGTGAGTAATTGCTTAATACAGTATGTGCATAAAACTGAAGTAAAAGTTGGCTGTAAACGCCTCGACATTTTTCACTTGCGTCGGAAGTTTTCTTTCTCTCTCTCTGCTTCCAATTTTTTCGTTTTTTTTTTTGTTGTATTTTACGATGCTGATTCGTAATTGTCTTGTATACACGCTCGCTCTTTTGGTCTGCGCGCGTAAGTGTGTGTAACTCTATAAGTGTGTGTGTAAGTTTATGTGTATTTGTGAAAATGCTGTTGCTGTTGGCTGTGGCTGGTTGGAAAATAATTAAAGCAAATAAGTGAACAACTCCAATTTGTTGCACATTTCCAAGTGCCTAATTGCAGTGCATGTAAACTTGACTAAATCGGTGCTACTCTCTCCCATCGTATCTCTCTCCCTCTCTCTCTCTCTCTCTCTCTCGCTGTTAACTATTTTCCTCTCTGTGTATGTGTTGGTGGATGCTGTTGCTGCCAAAGGAGTATTAGAAGACTTTTTTGTGTGTTGGATGCCATTCTCAGCATCCACATTCACATGCACGAAACAAAGTCAAGATAAACGAACACACAACGGGAATCGAAAGCTGAATCGGGAATCGGTAAACGCTGAATCGACGACCATCGAGCTTGTGTTTGTTCGTTTCTTTTGGCTGTCCAGCCGTCCACTTATTTGTGCGCAACTGCAGGTAATCACAGAACTCCCCCAATCCTTGACTCTCTCCTGCCGTGCCCTGCCCTGTAAACCACCTTTCATTAATTCCCCTTCGATTCATGAACTACTACAACTTGGCTAAAAACTCAATGAAGTTTATAAAATTGGCAACCGATTGGGATCCATTAAACATTCGCTGCACATGCAGCTGCTGCCATCCCACATTCCCCTCATAGAGTCGCCACCGCCCCTGCTGCTGTTCGCTCTTTGCTAGACAATTGACAACAACAACAAGCCAGAAAGAGAGGCAGAGAGTTTTGTGCAAGGGTCGTCGTCATTGTTGTTGTTGTTATCGTTGATAGTGTTGTGTGAAAGTCGTGTTTGTTCACGTGACACGCAGGACACTGCGCCATATGTGGGTGTTCACATTTCGTGTGCGTATTGTTGCTTATGTTTTTGTTATTTACGTCTCCACATCGACAATCAAGCTCGAAAAACAAAAAGCTAAATAAGTAGAACAGCTTGAAATAGTTATATCAAATTGGAAATAGTACTGGATATTACAAGTTATGAAATGAAATATACATGTGCAATCGATAAGATATGCATATCATCTCAATTAGTGTATTGTTTTCCAACTCTGACTTATGATGGAGAGAAACTCGTTTCGAGTCCACCACTAATCGTATAGTTGTTGCTTTTGTTATTGTTGCTGTTGCCTGTTGTGCAGACCGGGGAATGTAGACACATATTGTACAGGAAATCTGTTGCTGGGAACCTCTGCGTAAAATACATTTTGATTCTGCGTGCTGCACTTGCAGTTTGCATTTGTGTTTGCCACTTCTTTTGCAGATGGAGCGCGAAAGGTGGCAACGCCGTAGCTTTAGAACGCACAGCAGCAGCAACTGTTTCGCATATTTGTGTAATTCTTGTAAAGCCGGAAAACTCAATTAACGTTTCGAGTGTTTTTGCTTTTATTAAAAGCGTACACACCCACACGCGCGTAGCCAACTGCAATTGCTTATAGAATTGTTGTGCGTATGTGTGTGTGTTCATTCACAGAACGTTGAAGAGAGCACATGCTATGGCTGCTAAATGTGTTAGCAGAGAGAGCAGGATAACAGGCGACAAGACCACAAATGCACAGAGCAAACGAGTAGACAGCAACAACAAAAACAATACGCCACCCACATTTGACATAACTGTCTTGTTGCTGCTACTGCTCTCTCAAAAGTCGCGCGCGCCCTCTCGCACTCGTACACAAACACACATGAACACGGATACTCGCTTATGCGCGCTCGCTCTCGTAAAATCAGTATTTGCTCTCTGTTTCTTGCTTAGTTGCTTTTGTCGCAGCAGCAGCAGCGCAGCTAACAGCAGCAGCGGCAACAGCAGAAGCAGGCACAAAAGGATTTTCAATTTGTTGCAGAACTTTTCGAGCGAACACTAAAATATAATTTAAAGAACAGACACGAAAATATAAATTAAAAAAAAAAAAACAAAAATCAAATAATGATCAATTAAAGGTGCGTGTTTGTGTGCGTGTACGTTCGTGTGCAAAGTTAACCACAAAATATTTGTCATTTCGAAAATGTGGAAATGTGTTCTTTTTTTTTGCTGCCGCTGTAGCGAGTAGGTGGCAGGACAATGTGGGGGAGGAGTAGAGAGGAGGGCGGCAGGTGGCAATTTGCATTCGACTGCGCCGGCTGTGTGTGTACGCTCCGCTAAGCGCAGGCTCTCTGCTCTGCTCGGCTCGGCTCTGTTCTGCTCTCTAGCGTATGAGATGTCCAGTCGTGGATGTATCCCAATGGAGGAGGCCCCCTCAGCCAAGTGCTTCCCTACCGCAGTTGTTGTTCTTGTTGTTGTCGTTCTTTCGGTTACTTTTTCCCTTTCTTTCATTTTCCTTTCTTCCTTCAAATTTGTATACCCTGTAAGCAATAGCTGGTCAAACATGCCGACAGTTTTTCATTCACGCATTAGACAGTCATTTGTCTGTGGCGATTCGTGAAGTTAATTCGGTGTTAACAATTTCTGTGTCCCCAATATAAATAATGAATCAAATAAGTGTTCTACGAATAGAAATGTCTTAAGAACCCATACAAAACTGGCTTATGTAGCAGCTGTAAGGCTAACATAGTTCTATTAACTATTCTTAGCGTTTGGTAAAAGTTGTGAAAATAACATTTGTTTGTTTGTTTACATTAAATGGGGTTGATTCAAATGTATATCTATAGTCTAATGACTGTATTAGGAAATCCAACTAATTATAGTTCTATTATAAGGGAATGGACTTCTTAAGTTCTCTAAGATCTCTTAATAATTCCTATTGAATCTTTTTATTGGCTTGATTAAAGTCTGGATTAATCACACGGGCTCATTCTTTGTAAACAAATTTTATCTTAATTTTATCTATAACTTCTCAAACTACCCTTGTTCAATCGAGTTAAATTGCCTACAGACTTTACAAATTGTTTATATATGTATATAAGCATCAATTAGGAAAAATCGACAGCGTATATATTTATGATTCTGTTAATATATTATATATCAAACATACGGATCGAAATATTTGTATGCATTAAAAGTTTTTCAAGGTTTCTAATGGAAACTTGTTTCAGATATTATATGACTCAGAATAAGACGAAGACTATGATATGACTAAGAGTCTCAAACCGAATGTCTATTAAAGTAATGCTATGCCGATTGTGGATAAAGACTGTATAAATAGCGCTATATAAATATAACAGCCAAAAGGCAACGTGTCAAACCTATAAAATATATTATTGATCAGCTAGATGAGTTGGGTCAATCTAGTCATGTTCAAATGTGCATGGAGAGAGAGAGAGAGAGAGAGTTTGATTTTCTTATTGTTTTACGATAGCTAATTCCATTTCTCTATCGAAAATAATCGATCGTTTGATTTGCTTTTCAATAATGCAGGAGCTAAAGATTTCGAGCACAGTAATGCATAGGATAAATTCACTGTGATGAATGAAGAGAGTTTGGATATTTTGAATTTCGGAGCCCTCCAACACTTCCCACAAAATTGGAAAAGAATACAAATATTTTACAAATAGCTGAGATCATCGAACATAAATGTAATTATAATGCTCTAAAATTTGGATTTAATACAAGATCAATATGAACATGATCTTCTAAACAAATTTTTTTTTTTTGTATTAATCTAATGATTTTTTCAACTCCATCTACAGGTACAACAACAAGATGCGTCAATTCAATATTTCGGTCATTGGACTATCCGGGACCGAAAAGGATCGCGGCCAGGTCGGCGTTGGTAAATCATGTTTGTGCAACAGATTTATGCGGCCAATGGCCGATGATTATTTTATAGATCACATATCAGTGCTAAGTCAAAGTGATTTTAGTGGTCGCATTGTGAATAATGATCACTTTCTTTATTGGGGCGAGGTGCGCAAGACGACGGACGAGGGCGTTGAATATAATTTCAATATAATCGAACAAACAGAATTTATGGATGATTCGACATTTCAAGCGTTCAAAGTCGGCAAAATGGATCCGTATCTGAAACGCTGTACAGCGACTAAGGTCTTTTCGGCAGAGAAGCTGATGTATATATGCAAAAATCAATTGGGCATCGAAAAGGAGTACGAACAAAAGGTGATGCCCGATGGACGCTTGAGTATCGATGGCTTTGTCGTTGTGTTCGATGTGAGTCCAGTGCCAAATCGTAGCGTTGAGAAGCAAGTGGAGTTCGTACAGAATGCAATTGCGAATATATTGAAGAACAAGAAGCCGCTTGTCCTGGTGACTACCAAGAATGACGATGCCTACGAGCTGTATGTGCGCGAGGCGGAAAAGATTAGCCAACGCAAGGATTACAAGAGTACGGTGCAATTGATTGAGACGTCGGCACATGAGAGCATCAACATTGATTTGGCATTCCTGATGCTAGCCCAAATGATTGACAAGGTGAAGAATCGCGTCAAGATCGTTTCGTATCAGGAATCGGCCAAGTCGCGCAAAGAATTGCTCGACATTAGGTCGGAGGCCGTAACGCGCTTGATACGAAATCAAATCACCGATTATCATATATTGTGGTCACAAGGCTCAAAGATGCTATCACAGTATCGCGAATGGAACGAGTTCCTCAACATATTCGGACACGAGGCCGGACAGAAGCTATTCCGTCGTCACATGAAGAAACTGCGCGACGATCATCTCAATAAGAAACTGCATCAGTATTTGGACAAATTTGCACTGGCACTCGAATATCTATTGCCCGATATAAGTGCATTGAACATTAGCGATGATGATGCCTGGGAATGTGCACGCAACTATTTACAGAATCATATTGAATTCGATCAGTATTTCTATGAGTTTCCGCAAGTCAGCTGGACGGACTTCCTTGACATGGATGTGCCAGACGATGAGACACGTATACCCTTTGATGTGCTGGAAACGAATGAGGCAGAGACCGTATTTCGTAACTATTTGAATTCGGTGCAGCAGGACAAAAAGAAAATTGGGTAAGACATGGGGGAATGACTTTACTTAATCTGAATAGAATTGGGATAAAATCCACAGCCCTTTCCTTATGTCTAATTCTCGATAGGTTTAGCCTTTCTATGAATAAGAAATATAATATAAATATATAGACTTTAAACACCATAGTTTATCTATACCACAACTAATAGACAAATCATTTGACTTTGCAGCTGGAAGCAACAGTTCAAGATGCTGCTGGAGGAATCTGGCTTTGTGACGCCCGGTAAACAATTGTCGGAGGTGCGTGTCCTGTTCATGGGACGTGAGTGCTTCGAGGCGTTATCCGAACACGACTGCCAACAGATCTATGATATACATCAGGACGAGATTATTGAGAAGAGCAAACAGAATTTTGTTGAGCTGCTGCTGGAGCATGCGCAATATTTTCTCCAATTCAAGAATGTGGACATCATCACACAGGAGGATGTTAGACAGATAACCGATGTTATCCAGGAGGATTCTCGCTACAAAATGTTGGATCGTTTGGATCAGGAGCGACGCGTGATGTTGGTGCAACATTTACGCTTCATCCACTGCCCCATTAGGGATCATTGTCCGTTCTTCAACAATTGTGTGGACAATCTGATTGAGGAGGTGCTCGCTGACAAGTCCGCGACCAATCATAAGATGGGCGGCAATGTTGGTGGCGGCGGTGGCGGCTGGAAAACCACTGGCAATGGCTCCGAGCGTACATTGAATCTGTTAATTGTCGGCTCCGAGCATTTGGCCAGCGATTTACTGAACGATATTCGCATATGTACGGGTAGCAAGGGTGAATATATCTATGAGAACCAAACATATTATCTCAATTATCGCA
Organism: Drosophila navojoa; assembly: GCF_001654015.2. Next base: position 202,726 of record NW_022045958.1, read on the forward strand.
TTGCCAATGGCGATATGGAGGCATTCAAAGCTATCGATGTCTACTCAAGTGGTAAGACAAAACTAAAAAAAAACTGTAATAATTATACATATTTATATCTCTCCATATTATTGTAGGTCTCATTTGTGTTTACTCAAATCAGCAATCGTTTGAAACGCTCAAGGATAATTTAGAACGCACACTCTTATGCAATTTAGAGCTGGAGGATAAATTTGAGAATTTGCCAATTGTTTTAGTCTATCAGCCGCAAGATCTGAAAGAGAATGAAGTTGAATACTTGCGCAGCGAGGGCATGCGTCTATCAGAAATGTTGCATTGCGACTTCATAGATCATACGCAGAATCATCAGAAATATGTTTACGATATACTCAATATAGTTATACTCTCATTGAAGCTAAGCGAAATGAAAAGCTATGAACCATATCCATCGTCCAATCATACCGATCTACGCATACTTGTCTGCATCTATTGCGGCGATCAATATGATATCGAGAACATTGTCCAGCCACTGTTAGCCGAATCGACGCTGGTCAAAGCCAATGAGCACTGCATCATTGTCGATGTCTTCATTGGCGATGCCAAACGGCGTGTGGAATTTATTTTATCTTCGTACCATGGCACCAATCAATATCGGGATGAACTTATCCATGGCTATATATACATATATTCGGCAAAACGACGCTCATCGCTGGCCAATCTCAAGTGAGTGTCGCACACTACTATATAGCTATGGAACATATTGTTTATAATCCCCATTTATATTGTTTGTATTTCCATAGCATTTTGGCTGCACAGAATGCAAACATTCCATTGCAATTAGTCGCTGTGACGGAGAGTGGCGGTGTTAATGCTTTCTTCAATAATGAAATCTGTCAGTTTCTCATTACCGAGGGCAATGCGTTGGCCGATCGCTACAAGGGCAGCTTCATGACCTTCTCAGCGGATCAATATGTCAAGTGTATGTGTCTATAGACTGTATATACTATAATTTAGACTGATTCTAATTTAAACTCTCCATCTCTGTCATTTATTTAGTCGCCTTCTATAATCCATTCTTGAAGATCGCATGGGATAACAAGTACGAGGTTGAGAATCTGCATGTGGAGGAGTCAATTACTTTAGATTCGGGCGAGGGTACGCTTGAGAATTCGGTTAATCAAATGCCACGCCCACCGCCCAGACATGAAAGCTATATGCTATCGAATACACTGGGCACCGATGGTTCAGGCAGTGAGAATTATGAAATGCTTCCTACACGATCTCTCAACTCATTAAATGGTTAGTTGCATGTTATCCACTCTTATAGCACACTCTTATAATATTTCATTTTGTAGAAGAAAGAGATATATCACTAGATGAAATCTATGATGACAACAACGAAAAACCCAAACACCTGCATCAAAGTAAGTTAACCAATAGTTACTTAATAAATAACAATATTTAACTATATATATACATATATGTATGTATATGTATATATACTCAATACTATCTACAGACATACTATAAGATAATCTATACATAAGTCCAACTATCCATATCCATATCATATGAAATACAATATCCAATCCAATCAGTCAGCATATGTATATAAACATGTATGTCGTATATATGCGACATTTACAGCTCATGCATTGTGAGTCTCACTTACAATCTGATACCCTGTAAACAACGATACTCAACGGGCTGGCATGGACAGTAAAATGAAAGATGAAATATCACATGAACAAAGCACGACTTTACAGTTTAAGTCCCAAAACGTTCACTTGGCTTACAAAAAATATCGTGTAAAAGCCGTTCCTTGAAATCAGAAGACCCTATTTTTTACAGTATTCGATTTTAAAATTGTTTCTATGCTTCGGACGCTGAAAGATTGGTCATGTTACACGGATACCCTGTAAACACCACTAGATAACTTCGGCAGTCTCGGTACAAATAGTTATGTCATATGGCAAAGTTTGACAGATGTATACTTTATACCTTGTAGTATTTTGAATCTCTGAATATTTAATCAACTAACTGGCTGAAGCAATTTGATTAATTTCACTGATAATATGCCGTAAAATAGAGTTTTTTATTGACTTGGACTGTTGAGCTCTAGATTTTCACAGATTTTGTATTTGGCTATAAATCGAAACCAAATGTTTATTTACAGGGTATACAGCCTTTGAGTCATTGATTGCAAAGACTTTCTTAAGTACCCTGATCCCAAATATATTTTTACATACAAACCATAAATATACTCTATGTAATACTCTCTTTCTCTCTCTCTATATATATATAAATATATATAATGATTACCATATATATTATTAATGATTAATCATAACATTTGTTTTTTTTTTTTTTTTTTAATCGATTTATCTCTGTGTGTGTGTGTGTGTGTATTCGTTGTTGTTATTGCCTATTGAATATCAAAATAACTATTATATATACTAAAAAATATAAAAAATATATATATCGAAAATATATCGAAAAAAAAAAACAGGATTCCAGATATTCCCTCCTCCAACAACTCCTCCAGAGCCAGCCCCTCCAGATCATCAGCTCATTACATGCACATATAAGAGTCAATTCGTTTCGGCTTCAGAATCAAGTTTGGAAGAGATAACATGTAATCTAACTAATTGAATATTTTCTTATATACTCGTTTATATCGTATGATATCGTAATATGCATCACAAATTTTACTTCGGTTTTACTTCCTATTAGTTTCATTCTTTGTTATAGTCATTTTCTTTCTATTCCTTTTATTTGTTTTGTTTGTGCTTCTACTCGTTTTGGTCTTCGTTTTACAGCCAAGACGTAAACTGTAAATGTTGTTTGCTCATTCATAATAATATTCTACCCAAGTCGACCGACCCCAACCGCCACCCTCTCTACACCAACCACACCACAGCCCCGACTTAACCCATTCATATGCTCGATTTGTATAAATACCTCATCATCATCTTTATATATCATCATATTTATATATATCTAAAAAAAAAAAAAAAAAAACGAACCCTGCATAACCACAATTTCATTCATTCAATGCACTTACAGAAAGCTAAAGGTATTTTCTATATATCAGTTATATTTTTATACTTTTTAGCTGGTCTGATTCCAAGCAAATTTAAACTAAATTAAAAAGCTTAGATAGAGAAGATGAAAATTCTGTAAACAATTTTAAACATATCAGATAAAAGCTTGGTATATATCTTTAAAATGTTTTCTGTAAGGGTATTCTTGCTTCGGATTCGATCGAACTTTGCTTTTCTTTTTTTTTTTTTTTTTTTTTTCCCCTTTTCTGTCTCTCACCTTATGCAGCTATAGTATCCATAAGAATATATATATGTATATGCATATATATATAATACACTACCAACTTTTTCTTTGGCCTCAATTGTATATAGTTTTTCTTTATATTGCGTACATTTACAATAGTTTTCCATTTTATTTTCTTTTCTTTTGATTCCTTTTCAACTTAGCTGAAACTTAAAAAAAAAAAAAAAATGAAAAACATGCTCTAACTACTGCCATTTGATGCATATTATATTTTCGTTGTTCTTGTTGTTGTTTTTTCCATTTTCCTTTTCTTTCATGCCTTATTTGGGCATTTCTTTGTTCTACTCATGCATTTCATAAGCAGCGGATGTCAGCGGGTCAAAGGATTCATTGGCCACCCACGACGCAGGTTAACTAAACGTTCCAATACTTTTAAATGGCTCATTCAAATGAGCTTGCTACACTTATTCAGTAGATCAATAAACAATCAAGTTCACTCACGTCATGAATGATATATGTACCAAATTTTTTACTCTTTCTTTTTTGCTTGTTCATGAACTATACATTCCCATTAGATTGCTTAATTGTTCATGAACGAAAACTGAATGACCAATACGAATAATAGGCGCTAGTGTTCGTTGTTTAAGCAATGACCAGTTAGAATGTATCGATAGAGTGCGCGACTAACTATCGATCAATCAATTGGAATGTATCGTTCATGACTGACTCGTGAATAAACAGCACGATCTATGTAGCTCACGATTCGATAATGAACGTTTAAGTTTATCAAAATTGAATGTGATAAAAATAAGCAAAAGCAAAAATATAAATAAATAAAAGTCTTTGGCACGACCTTTAGTGATCCCGAATTCCCTACATACAGGCTTTAGAGAGTTCTGTAAATTTCTGCCTCGCTCGCCTTTTAGCTTTACCTTAATGTTAACATTATTATTATCAGAAAAAAAAAACTTTACAAAAATGGTTTGCATAATTTACAGAATGGCTGGAGGATAAAAGCGATGCACGTCGCAATGCAAACAAGAACTCCATCTGGAATAATTTTAGCGGCTCAACGCATGCGTATACCACAGGCAGGCGGCATATTGATTCCAACTTGAATAAGATACGGCCCAAAGGACCCAGCCAAACGTTGAAGGTGGGTGAAGCGCCCAGTCGTAACTGTGCCATGAGCTCTTCAACTTTCACGCTACCCACACAGCAACCGGGCAAGCTGAATATGAAGAACTTTCAGCTGGTTAGCGATGCCGTCGCCAAAATGAACTTCACCAGCAGCGGCAGTATGGGAGAATCCTATTTGGCCGGCTGTGAGCCCGGTGGTGACAAGGATGCCAAACGCTATGATCATGCTCAGCTCGATGGCGAGGATGAGGACTCCGAGGAGCTTGCCGAATATGAGCAAATTTATGAAAATGAAGGTGCGTTTAAGAAGAAGATATAGAGGAGAAGAAAGAAGATGAAGATGAGAAAAACTACTACAACCGGTACATTGTAATATTATTTAAATGATACCCTGTAGAACTATGTATAAGGGCGTAATTAGTTACCACATACTTAACGACGCTAATTTACTGACAATGTAAGGGCTTTGTCTGTCCAGTTGTGGGTCTCTGAAAGATACGATTATATATTCGTAATAAGTCAAGTGCATGAGCTGTAAATTCTATACTGTAAAAACAATTCGGTTTGGGGCTCTAATCACTGTCTTTACTATAGAGTATATATAGACTCTTACACTTTTTTATATGAAAATATGGGATATAAATCACATTGCGAGCTTGAATCTAATGCATTCTCTCATTTCTTTTCATTCCAGCAGACTGCACCGAGTCGGATAGTTGCGCCAGTTCAACGGAGCGCCGCGTACGTCAGCAGAATGCCTACTACAAGGCCAATAAAAAGGCCGGCACCACCACCAAGAAGAACAAGAAGAAGAAGGTGGCCATACCGGTGCAGACGCCACGTGTGCCACCATTTGGTGCGTATGTCAGTCCACCGGAGATACCGTTGCACTATCAACGTATGGCCGCTGCTGCGGCTGCAGGTGAGAAAAGTATGTGTCGTGCTTTATTATTTGCATTTCTTCTTCGAGTTGCGCTTCAGTTCAGTCAAATGCTAAAACAACTAACAATTTATGGAAGCCTTTAAGAATAAGTATTTTATTAACCTGCGCCTTAACATTCACATATGTATAACACTACGTAGGCATGATCTATGTGTGTGTATTATTTTGTCACTCTAAAATTTACTTTATTTTGATACCTTAAATATAAATATGCTAACATGTATAAAACATTTTATGAGCTTAGTCTCTTCAGTTCAGAATTGCGATTCAGCTGGTATTTGGTTAACATTGACCTTAACATTTATAAGACTCCTTTTTATTAACCCTTTTTTTCTGTTTTTTAGAAAAAGCTGATTCTGGCGTGGTACCCGAATTCATGAAAAGCGACAAATCGCCAGAGGTAAGAGTACTGTCTAATCGAATATAAACTATATCTAAATAAATTCCGATTCGCTTAGTATTCCATGGTGCCGGAACTAACTGCAGTCAGCATATTTGGTGCTGAGAACTTGCCCGAATACAATATGAATTCGAAATGCTTAAAAGATTTCGAGAAGCTGGAGAAGCGACGCATCAAGGAGGAGCAGGCACGACTGCGCAAGCTGCAGGAGAAGGAGAAAGAGCAGGAGAAGAAGCTCAAGCGTAAGCTCAAACAGAATGCCAAAGGACTAACCGAAACAACTGAAGCCCAATTTGGCAAACTAATGATCACATCCGATAAGGACGAGATACCCATATTCCTGATCAAATGCGTTGAATTCATTGAGAAGGAAGGACTCGATTCCGAGGGCATCTATCGTGTGCCAGGCAGTCGAGCACATGTCGACATGCTATTCCAGCGTTTTGAAGATGGTAAAAGGACTAACAATATATATATATATGTACTGAAAAGCTAATGTATATGATTCTTGATGTTAGATACCAATACAATTATTGATGTGCTGGATATACCGGTAAATGCGGTGGCCACTGCGCTCAAGGACTTCTTCTCGAAACGTTTACCACCGCTGTTCAGCAAGGATATTATCAAGGAGTTGGAGGAAATAGCCGGTCAGTCCAGCACTCCTTGAATCTAAATATAAATGTGTTTTTATCTAAAATTTGTTTTCTCCAGGCTCTCGTGGTGTTGGCTCCTCCAAGCTGAACGTTGAGGTGAAAACAGATCGCAGCTGCCGTTTGATAGCTTTAAAGTCCTTGCTACAAAAACTACCACCCATCAATTTCGCGATTCTCAAATACATATTCCAGCACTTTGTGCAGTAAGTCACAAAGCCTTTATAAAGATTATATTAACGATTTTTGATGTGTTTCTCTTTCTTTTTTCTTGCAGCGTCTCGGACAACTCGAAGCTAAATAGCATGGATAGCAAAAATTTGGCAATTTGCTGGTGGCCCACTTTGATACCCATTGATTTTACAGATATGGGTCATTTTGAACAGTTACGTCCATATCTTGAGGACATTGTTCAGACGATGATCGATCAATTTCCATATCTATTCTGTGGCAAAGATGCCTTCGTTATGGTTTAAAACGGATGCACAAAAGATGATGAAGACGAAGCAGCAGTAGAGCAGATCTATATATAGAGACAGGCTTTGAAGAGAACCCATCGATCGATTTAAAGATCATAAAAAAAAAGAAAAACTAAACATAAAACCGAACAAAAGAATATATATGTGTGTAACGTCAAACAAAGCAGGCAACAAAAGTCGCGAAAGAAGAAAATGTCAAATTTTTGTAAGCGCAACAGTATGAAAATGCATACATATATATATATACTCCAATTTATATATTTATATATGCATACATATATATATGTGTGTATGTTCACATCATTTGAATGTGTATATGTGTGCGTGCGTGTAAAGTATTTGGTATAAAAAGTATAAACCAATTAGTTAAGTAGGCTATATTTATTTTATATATGTATGTGAATATATATGTATACATGTATATGTATGTATATATATGCATATATACATGTATTCATATATATATATTTATATATGAGAATTATATATATTTTGTATTAATGGCTTTGTTGTGTTTCCGTGATATGTGTAAACGCATAGGGTTTTTTGCGCCCGATCTATTATATATAACGATATATATACATGTATATGTGTATAAGTGTGTGTATGTATATCTATGTATGCACATATGTCTGCATAGAATCTTGCATATAAAAAATTATTAATTGTGTATTGTATGTTAAAATGTATGTTATAAAAAAAGAAAAAGAAAAAAATGTGTATATATGTATTTAAATATTTATATATATTTAAATACATATATAGATGTTGAGACATGAAGCAGAAGCAGAGGCGACTTGAGCTAACAGAAACAAGAAAAAACGAAAATGAAAACTAAAATTAAAAACAAAAAGAAGCAAACAACAATTTCAACTACTACAAATTTGAATCTCTATATGTATTGTGAATGAGACAGAGCGAGAAAGGGAGTGCGTGATCGATCTCACTCCTTGCAGAGTGAGTGAGTGCGAATGAGTGCGTGTCTCTCGAAAGAGAGTATGAGATGGAATGAATGAATGCATGCTTGTTTCTTCTATATGTATTTAAATGAATAAGAAACTCTAAATATATATGTATGTATGCATATGTATTGAATTGTGTCTAAAAGATGAAAATGTATTAAGTATTAGCGCTAAATTATATGATAATATTAACCTATTAACGACCCCTCGGCCCCTGCTCCGACACCGCCTCCTACACCCCTATCCCCCGACCCCCTTCTCACAGGATCAACATTGCAAGTAAAAACGAAAAATAATTACAAATTCTTTGTCTCTTAGCTCGCAGCTATTATATAAATGTGTGCTCTACTTACATATATATACAACTCTATATATGTGTATATATATATATGTATATATATATACACATTTTATGTATGTGTGTATGTATTTATATGTATTTTAAACTAAATAAAAAGAAAACGACAAGAAAACGAAATCTAGACAACATAAGCATAAGTGTTATTCCTTGTAATTGAGCATTAATTTTTTATAAAAACTAATTACATATATATATACATATACATATGCATATATATGTGTACAAACATATATATGTATATATATAATTATATAATTGTGTATCTTGTGTCTGGAACGGACCTCAAACTTAAAGCGAAAGAAAAAACAAGACAAAATTAATGAAAAATGACAACAAATGCGAAAACAGAGAGCAGAGAATGAGAAACAAAAAAAAAAAACAAAAACAAAATAACCAATATATAGTATAATTTGTATAGATATGTGTGTCTATTGCATTATTTGTACACGATTTGTGCATGCATATATATATATATATATATATATATATATATGTATATGGATTCATATATATGTCTGTGTGCATTTATTTATATATACGCCTAAAAAACAAAACAAAAAAAAAACGAAAAACAAAAAAATCGCAAATGTCTCAAAACAAAAAACAAATGTAATTCGACGTGATGTGTAATATTTTTAAAAGCAAATTTTATGCCCCCCATTAAAACGAAAACAAAATCCTAGCCACGCCCTCTCCCTCGAAACCCAGCGCTCCCCATATATATATAAATATATATATATATATATTTATATATAGATATGTGTGTATACAGCTATATATGTCAGGCTATGGAGTGCGAAAGAGTAAAAAAAAAAACGAATAAATAAATTTGTGGGCATTTTCCAAATATTTGTGAAGCATTTACAGTTTGTTGTTTCTTTATTTTCTTTTTTATTAAAATAAAAAGTACTATTATGCTAAGGATTGGGGTATATAATGAAGCTACTAGCAGCTGGCGAGCACAACTGGGATTCTAATTGGGTTTGGTAACGTACTGCTCGTACACCTCCTCCGCTTTCCTATATGAGTGCTCCAGCTGCTGCTTGCTCATCATTTGACTGCTCCTGACAACGCTCCTGCTCGAGCTAAGCTTTTCGCTATATGTACCTGCCTTAGCTGGCCAGCAAATTGGCTGCTATGGCTTCTGTATCCATAAGCGTTAGCTTATCTGTTATTCTAGACTTCTTAAAGACAGGTTCATCATCATCATCATCGTCGTCGTCTTCATCTTCTTCATCGTTCTGCTGTGCAACCTCTTTCTCCTTCTCCTCCTCTTCATCCTTCTCGTTTCTCTTTTTATATATTTTATCAGGATCTGGCAGCCAAGACAAGTCCACCGACTGCTCACTCTCGCTATCCATGTCCAACGGCTGTGCCTCATCTTCGTCCTGCTCCTCATCGTCGTCGCTCTGCTGCTGCTCAGCCTTCTTGCGCAGTTTCTCGCGCTGCAGCTTATGACGTTTCTTTACGAGCTCACGGAAACGCTGCTTATCGTATTGATCCTCCTCGTTGAGCAGCGCCTTGGAGAGCATCAGGTTGATGCCGCCATCGTCATCCTTTTGTGTTTCTTGTTGCTTCTGTTGCCTGGTTGTCAGCGCCTTCATTTGATTGCGCTCATCGGCAAGCGTTTGGCCATCCTCGTCGAATTTGAGCTTCGAATTGATCTGTAGATTCTTTTTGATCGCCTTCTTGGCCAGCGCTGCTTTAGTCACAAGCTTCTCGCGCTTGGGCACTACAAGCGGCTCCTCTGGCTCTTCGCCCATCTGTTGCTCCAGTTTAATGGGATCGCCTTCCACATCATGATCGCGCCGCTTGATCTTTATAAAGTCATCTTCTTCCTCTCCTGACCCATCATCACCATCATCGTTGTCGTGACCAAAGCCTGTTGTTTTATTGGTTTGCTGCTCCGGCTGGTTCTGTTGCTTCTGTCGCCACTTCAGCTTCTCGATGAAGGGCACTCGAGGCGTGACAGCCAATCCCAGGGACTGGGCATAGGCGTCCAGGTCAAGGTTAAGCACATTAAACAGTCGCTTATTGCGCATTAGGAACACAGACTTTAGATACGAGAGGAAGGCACGTTGAGCCGAGGCGCGCAAATCGGGAAATTGTGCGAGGAACGCTTCGATTTTGACGCGGGGCGAAAACAGTTTCTTGGGATCAATGTGGACAGCGGGTATATCAAGATTGAGCTGTTCCTTTAGAGCAGCAATCATGTACTCCTCTTCGCTGGGCGTCAACACCAAAAGGCATTCGCCTCGACTTTTGTTGCGTGCCGAGCGACCTGCTCGGTGGATATATTGTGGTACATCTTCTGGACAATCTAATTGCAGCACCCAGTTGACAGAGGGAAAGTCAAGGCCACGCGAAGCCACATCTGTGGCAAACATGACCACATGGCTCTTGCGCAGAAAATCCTCATAGATGGCAATGCGGCGATCCTGATGCAGGGTCCCATAAAGTGCTAGCAATCCAACGCCTGGACGCAATTTACAGAAGATCTCATACAAATATTTCGCCTGCTTGCAGCTGGCAACAAAGACAATGATCTTCTGCTTTAGATGATTCTTAATAAATGACCAGAGCATAGTCATTTTCTCCTCCAGCGGTATAACCACATAGCTCTGCTGCAGCAGCTCCGGCAAGGCTAGCACAGCTTTAGATCCAGATGGTTTTGTGTCTACGGACTTGGCTGCTCCATAGCCCACGTACACTGGATCTTTTAGGTTGAGCCTTGCCAAATCTTCCAGTGTATTGGTTTGCGTTGCCGAAAACAGTAACGTTTGACGATCTGGTGGAAAGTTTTCGATTATGGAATTGAGCGTTTTCTGAAAGCCCATGTCCAGACAGCGATCCGCCTCATCCAGTACCAACACTTCCATTGTTGTTGTATTAAACAAGGGATTTTCGTCCATGTGCTGGAGTAATCGACCTGGTGTGCATATCAATATATTGCACTGATCCATGCGCGTGCGTTCAAATTTAAGATTCTTGCCGCCTATAATGAGGCCCGCAGAGAAATCATGATGTTTGCCAATTTTCTTTAGTGTTTCGAAAATTTGGTAGGCTAGCTCGCGAGTTGGTGAGATGATAATAGCTCCAACTCCATCCGTACGGGACCATTTATTCATATACAAATGCTCCAGAACCTACAAGTATAGTTTTCTTATATTATGGAGTACATATGATAATGAGTAGTCTTTTTAGTCAATCTGCACTTACGGGTATAAGAAAGGCCAATGTTTTGCCACTGCCTGTGATAGCTGCTCCAAGTACATCTTTGCCCTGGAGCGCGTGTCCTATACTTAGACGTTGGACCTCAGTAGGCGTTGTGTACTTGGCCTCGGATAAAGCTTTTTGTGTCTTCTGTGACAGTGGAAACTGGGCGAATGTTTTAATCGTCTCTGGGTCGATTTCATTATATTTGGCTCGCAGTTCTTGGATTTCAGTTTCGGTTGCGGCCAACTTAGAGCGAGACAGTTCTTTAGCACGTTTCTGATTGTGTTGCTTGTTGTTGGGTCTTTGGCTGCCGCCCGGCTTGGATGGCGCACGTGATCCTGGTTTTCCAGGACCTCGAGGCTTTTGTTTTTGCATGCCGCTCACTTTATTTGTAATTGTTAAAAGCAAAACACGTTTAGATCACACTACGATGACTGTTGCACGCGGGTAAGTACATCGATATGCTATCGATAGCGTGAACTTCGCGATACTTATGAGTTCACTTTACCTTAAAATAACAATAATGCTGAGACATTTGTAAAATAATGATTTATAGCTAGCTAATGAAACATAATCTATAAATCAAATATTTTTAGCAGGAGCTTCATTCAAGATTTTTAGGAATAAACTTTATATTCGCTTTTAAATATGTATCGATAATTTTTATGTCTGCAACATACTTTTCGACATATCAACATGTCTATGAATAATTATATTCGATAGCCGTAAACCGATTTTTGGTTACACACGAGATTAGAGATGGCCAATATTCAAACAGACAGCTGTCGCAGCATGCCATTGGAATTTGCATGAAAACATGATATTATATGATATGTCGCTTTTACCTTATATTTCTGCAACCTACAGATATTTTATAAGCTTAATATACATACATCATATAGAAGATTCTGCCACATATCCTTATCAATATTACACGATATTCGTGTGACACGATGCTCACGAGGAGTCATCTCAACAATCACTAATCTATCGTTCATCAGTAGGTTTGGTGGGCTGGCTGGATGGATGGCTGGTGCTACAAGCAATATTGTTGCTCAAGGATCTGTATCTACAATAAGGTTGGCCCACAATATATATACTAAATATGTGTTGTGGTGCAACAGTTCAAAATATTAAATCGGGCGCGCGCGGCGTGAGATGTGTTAAATGAAATTAACAACGGCTGGCTGTGAATTTTTTTAGAACTTCCTTCCACCAATCAGCAACTGGCCCCGGCCCCCTACTCCCTCTCTCTTTCTTTCTCTCTCCCACTCTCTCTTTCTTTCCTCTCTTGCTCTGTCTATCTTTATCTCACTCATCACATACAGCATTGTCGTGAACTGTTGTGCGAATTTGTCGAATGTGAAATTTCAATTGTTGTATTAATACAAGTTGCTACTGCAATATGGGCACTATATCATCCGTACTGCAATGGTCGTGCGCCAAATGCAATACCATAAATCCGACCGAATCATTAAAGTGTTTCAATTGTGGCACTGTGCGTAAGGTATTCCCCAGCCCTACCGCAACAATCTATCAGCAAACGACACAATCGCGTTCTCAGCCATCGCGACACCAAAGCAGTTGGATACATCAACAGCAGCAGCAACACCAACAACAACAGCAGCAGCAATATCAACATCGTCAACAACGACATAACGAAAACCTGGTTGCAGGCTCTGCAGAGCTGGCCGCCGAGTGTGATGAGGAGGAGGTCGCGACAATTGTTGATAAGCACAAAGCTGTGACCAGGTAAGCACACATACATACGTACAGCCATATACAGACGTATGCATACACTTGTGCGTGCGTGCATGTGTGCGGGTGCACACAAAAGCTCCAGCCATCGTTTACCGTTACACCAAACAAAACTGAAACTGCATGTGTGTGGGTGTGCGTGTGCATGCGTGTTTGTCCTTTTCTTGTTCTCTCTGGCTTCCCCTCTGTGGGTAACTACGGGTGTGTGTGTGTGTGCATATCCGTGCGTGTCTGTTTGTGTATTGTACACAGAGTATACACAATAACAACAACACCAATAATTGAAGTAACTGCAGCAACAACAAAAAAGCTGTAAAAACTGTCTTTCTTTTTATAGTTTTTTTTTTTGGGTTTTTGGGGAAAATCGATGGAAAAGAAACGCAAGTTTGTTTACAATTTTATTGATTCCGAGCTTTGGCTGCGCGTCACAAGTGAAAAGGCACAACAAAAAACAGACGATTGATTAAAAAAAATGTATATAAACTAAAAAAGTAATTGCAACATTAGTGCAAAAATAGCAGAAGAAGCTGCAGAAGAACGCTTAATAAAATTGAGTGATCTGGCCACATTGAAATCAACTTTTTGCAATTCCAATTTCGCATTTGCAGCTTTGACAGTTAACCAAATTTTAACTGTTTGCCCATTTGCCCTTGCATATGTTTTGTTTTTGGATTCGCCTTTTTGTTCGTTCCCAATTTGCTCTCTTATTGCAGAACTGAGCACAACAACCAAAAGCAACAACATCCCGGGCACGTTTACAAATCACTGCTGCGCGGCTGTTTGAAGCGTCCGCAACGCAATAGCCAAAATTTACCAGCCAATTGCATTGACTGCGAGGAGACGCGCAAATATATTAAGAACTCTATCGAGTTATATCGACATTTTTCGAATCCGGCATTGAATCGGCGCTGGATTTGTCACGCCTGTGACACGGACAACAATTCAGTGACATGGCATTGTGTTATCTGCGATACCGTTAGTTATCTGGCACCCATCTATAAGGAGACATTATGCACGCGAAGGCATGAGTCAACGGCAGCAACTGGAGCAGCAACAACAGCAGCAGCATCCGCCGCAGTCACAGCTGGCACACAGCTGGAACTAAGTAGCAGCAGCAACAGCAACAGTGGCGTCGGCGCCAACAGCAGCAGCGGCGGCACAGCCGGCGCTGAGCAACAGACAGCAGAGGAGTCACTTCCACATCATTCGCAGCTGGATGCACAGTCGGAGGAGCAACATTCCAATCGGCGTCATTTGAAATCTCGCCGTTTCGCCTACTTTCGACGCACCCAAAGTCTGAGTAATTCCATAGATAAGAGCCCAGCCCTGACCCAGGCGGCAATCGCCTCTTCATCCTCATCCTTTGCGGCCGCCTCGGCACGCAGCTGTCACATTTGCTACGTCAGCAATTTGGGTAAAGACATTTTCAATTTGCCCTACGCAGCATCAATCAGCTATCAGCAACAACAGCAACAGCACCAACCACTGCAACAGCAACAGCAGCAGCAGCAACAGTTGCTGTCACACAAGAGCAGTAAGTTCTGGCCCAACCACACCTAGATCCAGCTCATCTCATTGACTCTCCTCTTTTTTTCCAGCTGTTGCGGATGCCATACAGCGCTTGCCGCCGCCGCCCGTTGCTTGCAGCAATTCGCGGTTTGCCATCGCCAATGATACATTCTGTCGTCGCAAGCAGAACAACAACAATAAGAATCTAAACAATAAAGTTCGCGACGGCTGCGCCAAGAAGAAGTATAATTTTACCATAACAACGCTCTCAAGATCAGCCAAGGGATCCACGGCAATAACAACAACAGCAGCTGTTGCAACTGCAACGGGAGGAGTAGCAGCAGCAGCTACAGCTGTTGCAACTGCCGCTGCTGGCGCCGTCAAGCCAATGCGACAGTCGCAGCTTAAACAGCGTGAGTTGAACAACAGCAGCAACAACAGGGCACAGCAGATCAGTAACAGCAACAGCAACAGCAACAGCAACAACATTGCTAACAGCAGCAACAGCAGCAGCTCTCAGTTTACTATACCGCGCAATGGCGTTTTTATAGCTGTTAACGAATGGTCGGAGCCAGCAGCACGGAGCAGCAATAGCAACAGCAGCAGTGGCAGCAACAGCAATCGCCACAATATGCAGCACTGTGATATAACAAGCAACAATAACAATGCCAACAACAGTAGCAGCAGCAATAGCAATAGCAACAATAACAGCAGCAGCAGCAATAGCAGCAGTAGCAATAACAATTGCATTGTTAGCAATAAACTGAATCAGCAGCTATATGAGAACGAATGTGTTGCCATTGCACAGCAGCAACAACAACAACAGATGCAGCAGCAACAACTACAGCAGCAACAGCAGCAGCTTAGATCGGAGCCCATGGCACCAATTTATGCGCAGGTTAATAAACAGCACAAGCTGCACAAAAAGAAGCTTAGCAGCAATGAGACACAGCCGGCAGCAACAACAGCATTGCTGCTGGGCAACAACAATAGCAGCAGTAGTCATAGCAACAACAGCAGCTTCGATGTCAGCGATACAACAACAACAATAGCAGCAGCATCAGCAGTCGGAATGGCAACAACTAATGAGCACAGCAGCAGCAGCAATGACGCCAATTATATGGAAGCTGATGCCAGCACAACAGCAACAGCAGCAGCAGAAGCAGCTGGAGCAGCTACAAATGTTGCAACAACAACAGATTATTATCACGCATCTGAGCATTCAATATACGCCAAGGTGTGGAAAGGACCGCGCAAAACGACTGAATCCAAAATGTATGCAGCAACAATAATAATAACAATAACAACAACAACCACAACAACAACAACATAAACTACAACAACAGTAGCAACAACAACACAATTAACAAGTGCAGCCGCAACAATCGCAGCTAGCTTGACATTTGATACCCCCAGCAAGAACATATCAAATATGCTTTTATTTTAACATTGTTAATTTTCTGCTGTTTATTAATTATTGTGCACAGCTTAGTCATACGCAATTGAACCTACAGACACTCACACATGCATATATATATGTATATATATGTATACATATGTATATATGTTTGTGCGATTTCTTGATTTCGTTTATGGTCTGCGCTACGCTTGACTGTTTATACCCTAACTACAACGAGGCCAAGCTAATCGCCAGCCCAAGTTAATCAGAGTTGAGCAGAGTATCTATGTGTAGATATACCCTTAATGAATAGCAATTAATCTTATGTTATATAGATCGTATTACAAGTCTTTTTTTCCCAATTGTTTAGCATACAAAATTAAGTGAAGCAGTAATTATTTTAGTAACAATTATTTAAGTAAGCTTATGAATAGCAATTAATTAAAACAGATCGATTAATCTTCGTTAATGAAAAATGTGGACTAAGTAGTTCATTTACCTAATATTAATTATTAGATAGCTATAATTAAATAATGATAATTAAGATATTTATTAGCATTAGCTAATTAAGCAATTAATGCTAAGTAATTTAATATAATAATTTATGAATAGTTATTTATTAAGATTATTATTACCTGAGACTTAACTAATTTAAAGTAATGAATCGTAATTGAGGATTTATAAAGTTAATAATTGAGTAATGTATGTAATTAAGAGCTAGTTAATAGTAGAGTAGTTAATCTAAGTAACTAATCTAAACTAATTTGAAGTAACAAAGAGCTATTAGCTAAAGAATTTTTTGTGATATTAAATAGAGGCCGTTAATTAAATTATGTTAATCATTTTTTAAATATATTCAAATCCTAAGTAATATTTTAACATAAAGATGAATTAGTTAGTAACTAAAAATCATTAATTTAATTGAGATTTTGTAGGCTAACATAAGCTGATTTGTGTGTTACAGGGTATCTCTGTGTGCGACCCCGTCAAGCGCAAAGCTTAGCTCTAATCAGCTTTGTTACTTCTAATTGCGTGTGACTCACATTATCATTTCGTTAGCGTATTCATTGCTTCGGCTCGCTGATAACAACAAAAAAAAGGAATTTATTGTTTATTTATTCTTATTTTTTTCCATTTTTGCGAATTAAAAGGCATTCAACAGTTGCTGCAGCAGCAAAGACTGCTTCTATTTTGTTTTCGCTCTAATTTTGTAATTATTTCATTGGTTTTTCATTTCATTTGCCTGCAATTTAATTGTGCGTGAGTTTTTTTTTTATTTTTTTTTTTTTTTGCACCAATACTAACGCTCTCTCTCTCTTTCTGTTTGTTTCTGTCTCTCTCTTTCTCTTTGTTTAGCACACATGAGGCAGCAAGTGGCTTGGCGTCGACACCGGCCAGCAGCAGCAGCAGCAGCAATCGCCTCATTGTTCAACCGGCGCGCAACGACAATAAACCGCAATCGATGCTTCTGCAAGGCAGCCGCAAGATGTGGACATGCGGCAAATGTTCCTATGCCTACAATCGTCTCTGGTCCGAATCCTGTGAGATGTGCGAGACATTAGCCAAGCAGCAGCAGCAGCAGCAACAGCAGCAGCAGCACCAACAGCAGCAGCTGCAGCTGCATCAGGCGGAGCTACCAGCAGCCAGTAAGTGCTTACAATGTGATTGACGGATTGATTGAGATGACTGATCAACTCAGACATGTGTGGTTGATTGATGAACTGATGGAATCAGAGCGTTGGGGCTTGACAGATATAGCCTGATTCCCATTGCTATTAATGCACTGAGCGATTGAGCAACTGATTGACTGACTGACAGACTGACGACAGAAATGGTGATGACTAAATGCCGGACGAACTGCATGAATGATTGATTGACGGCTAATATGATTGACAGACATTGATAGACTACTAACTGATGAGCTGATTGATTGTTTGACGGATTGACCTACTGCTTGATTGAACAATTAACTGCTTTAAGCCTGGATTGATCTGAATGAATGAATATACCTGTTGACTGATGAATCGATTAAATGATTCATGATTGATTGATCTCTCCTCCTGCCCACCTTTGCAGTTGCTGTGGAGCCACGCAACGATGAGCCCTGGACATGCAAGAAGTGCACCCTGGTCAACTACTCAACGGCGATGGCCTGCATCGTCTGCGGCGGCTCCAAGCTGAAGAGCATCTCCTCGATCGAGGACATGACACTCCGCAAAGGTGAATTCTGGACCTGCAGCCATTGCACGCTGAAGAATTCGCTCTCCGTCGGCTTGTGCAGCGCATGCAAATCGATGCGTTTGCTGCCAGTCGATTCGATACGCGAACGACCCGATGGCCAGTCCTATGAGGAGCAGGATCCAGCGGCTGGCAGTCAGACTGCGGGTGAACTGAATACGCCGACGGCGACGCCAACGCAGCTGCAATTGCCGCCAGTGGCGCATCGTAATTCTCGCAGCCCCTCGCCCAGATCGGCAGCGGGAGCAGCCGCTGCAGTGGGCGGGCCAACGGCAGGAGTGGCGGCAGCATCCGCAGCCGCCGCAGCAGCAGCAGCGGCTGCCATCCAGCTGCAACAGCAACAGCAGCGCAGCTCCTCGGGCGCCATACCGAAGCGTCACAGCACCGGCGGCTCAATAGTGCCACGGAACATATCGATGGCCATGCCTGCTCCCACAGCCAGCTCATCCTACAATCTGCAGCAGCAGCAGCAGCAGCAACAGCTGATCCTGCCGGGCAGTTCGATCAAGAAATGGCAGTGTCCCGCCTGCACCTATGAGAACTGCGCCGCATCCGTCGTCTGTGACATTTGTTCGAGCCCGCGCGGCCTGATGCAGGCGGTGCTCAGCGAAGCGCTGGCCCGCAAATCGATGCGCATCACGGCGCTGGGCACCGAAATACGCCAGGAGAGCAAACTAATGGAGAATCTGCGCCAGCTGGAGGAGACAGAGGCACTAACCAAATGGCAGAATATCATACAATATTGCCGGGACAACAATGAGCTGTTCGTCGACGATTCGTTTCCGCCGGCCCCGAAGAGCTTGTACTACAATCCGGCGAGCAGTGTGACCGATGGCGGCAACCCGGTGGTGCAATGGCGTCGCCCACACGAAATCAATTGCGATGGCGGCGCATATCCACCGTGGGCCGTGTTCCGTACACCGTTGCCCTCGGACATCTGTCAGGGTGTCCTGGGCAATTGCTGGCTCCTGAGCGCCCTGGCTGTGCTGGCGGAGCGCGAGGATCTGGTAAAGGAGGTGCTGGTTACCAAAGAGATCTGTGCCCAGGGCGCCTACCAGGTGCGCCTCTGCAAGGATGGCAAATGGACCACAGTGCTGGTGGATGATCTGTTGCCGTGCGACAAGCGCGGTCACCTCGTCTACTCGCAGGCCAAGCGCAAGCAGCTCTGGGTGCCGCTCATTGAGAAGGCAGTGGCCAAGATTCATGGCTGCTACGAGGCACTCGTCTCCGGACGGGCCATCGAGGGCCTGGCCACGCTGACGGGCGCACCCTGCGAGAGTATACCGCTCCAGGCCAGCTCACTGCCGATGCCCAGCGAGGATGAGCTGGACAAGGATTTGATATGGGCTCAGCTGCTGAGCTCGCGCTGTGTACGCTTCCTGATGGGCGCCAGTTGTGGCGGCGGCAACATGAAAGTGGATGAGGAGGAATATCAGCACAAGGGTTTGCGTCCACGGCACGCCTACTCGGTGCTGGATGTTAAGGATATACAGGGACATCGATTGCTGAAATTACGCAATCCCTGGGGCCATTATTCGTGGCGCGGCGATTGGTCCGACGACTCGGGCTTGTGGACGGATGATTTGCGCGATGCCCTAATGCCGCATGGCGCCTCTGAAGGCGTCTTCTGGATCTCGTTCGAGGATGTGCTTAACTATTTCGATTGCATTGACATATGCAAAGTGCGCTCCGGCTGGAACGAGGTGCGTCTGCAGGGCACTCTGCAGCCCCTCTGTTCCATTTCATGTGTCCTGCTCACCGTGCTGGAGCCCACCGAAGCGGAGTTCACGCTCTTCCAGGAGGGTCAACGCAACTCGGAGAAATCACAGCGCTCCCAATTGGATCTCTGCGTTGTCATCTTTCGCACACGTTCACCGGCAGCGCCAGAGATTGGACGACTGGTCGAGCATAGCAAGCGACAGGTACTGAATATGCCCTGATCCTAAAGCTTAACCTCAAGCTGGAGCTCTGCTCAATCTTTGCCCTCAGTCTCTACAGCTACCTCATTCATTTGATATTCGTTTGCAGGTGCGCGGCTTTGTCGGCTGTCACAAAATGCTGGAGCGGGATATCTATTTACTAGTGTGTCTGGCCTTCAATCACTGGCACACGGGCATCGAGGATCCCCATCAGTATCCACAATGCATATTGGCCATACACAGCTCCAAGCGTTTGCTGGTGGAGCAAATAACGCCTTCGCCCCATTTGCTGGCGGATGCGATCATTAGCTTAACCCTGACCAAGGGCCAAAGGCATGAGGGACGCGAAGGCATGACGGCCTACTATTTGACCAAGGTATGCAGAGTGAGACGATTTGTCTAGACTATTAAACTAACTGCCGTCTACCCAATTCAAGGGCTGGGCTGGATTGGTGGTCATGGTCGAGAATCGGCATGAGAATAAGTGGATACACGTCAAGTGCGACTGCCAGGAGAGCTATAATGTGGTCTCAACGCGCGGTGAACTCAAAACTGTGGATTCTGTGCCGCCGCTGCAAAGGTAAGGGGAGAATATACCCTGTAAATATTTGAAAAGTTCAGGGTATTTGTAAGCATATCTAATGATTCTTTGATTTCGCTTCCAAATAGGCAGGTGATCATTGTGCTCACCCAACTGGAGGGCAGCGGCGGCTTCAGCATTGCCCATCGGTTAACGCATCGTTTGGCCAATTCGCGTGGCCTTCACGATTGGGGTCCGCCGGGCGCCACCCACTGTCCGCCCATTGAAAATGTGCACGGGCTGCATGCGCCGCGCTTGATAACATAATCGATCACTACAATGGAGGAGGAGTGGCATTAGTTCAAAACAAAAGCATAAAACAAAAACACAATATATATATATTTATATTTATATGTATGTATCTATGTGTATTCCTTTCGCCGTTTGCCATAATTTTGAATTTAAGTTGATTTTCCTATTATTTTTCGAGTATTTTTGCATATTCTAGTCGATGTTTTGTCACTCATACATATAGATATACATATTATATATAAATATATATTATATGTTTATATATATATACTAAAAAAAGGAAATAAATGTGAATTATATAGTTAAAAAAAAAACAAATTGATCCTTTTAATTTCAATCATATTTTGAATCAAATGTGAATATTTAAATGAATACTTTCGGATATATATATAAATGTATGTACATTCAAATCTAACGGAACTTTGAAACTGCTAACGTATGCTTAGAATACACATTGCTTCTCTTAGTTTAAACAACTTAATTAATATTCAATAATCTAAAATTGAATTAGTGGCTATTTTTTATATAAATTAAAATATGGATTATTTACACTACACTACATTGATATAAATTTAATATTAATTTAATTTGATCTGTTTAAGGCTGCCACAGTTTCAGATTTTCAATCTACAGCGCAGAGCTGCCAACTTGCATTATTATTGCACAAACAAAAATAAAAGATACAATATCTTAAACCGCTTCGACTATGTAAGTATTTTCGATTACTTTCGATATAATTTGGTGAATTTCGTATGGGTACTAGCGGGTCACACTGTGCGCCATTCAGTGTGTGTTGGTTCTAGTTCATTTCAGTTCATGAGCAACATATTTTGTTCGTCATTTAATTTTTGTTTTTTTAATATGGCTGATACAAAGGGTGTAAGTAATATTTACCGAATTCCACAAATACTTAATGCACAATTGCAAAAGTGTGTGCACTGTATAATATACGCGAATACTAAGTAATGCCATATAGGGCGCGGTTTGACTGAGCGTTTCAATCCCCGCTCGCGACGACGATGGCGTTCTTGTTTTGTATATGTGTGTTTGCGGCTTATCATGCAAATTCCTCATGTTAATAGTGTGCAATATGCAATTTGCTGTTGCAGCAAATCCACATCAGCTGAAATATTCACCATTGCTCATGTATATGTTTTGTGTGTATTGTGTGTGAGTTCATTTCAATTAATCGTCGCTTAACAGTCAAAATTGGTTCATCCAAAAAGTGCATGATTCATTAAAGCCGGCATATAAAAAAGGCGTCGCCGTCATCTGAATTATCTTCCTTTGTTGCGGCCTGTGACCTACATAATGCAAATGCATATGTATGTGAAAGCATATGTACACGCTGATCACAATGTCAATGGCTTTAAGTACTGTTTTGTACTTGCACAGCGATATACATATGAAAAATTATAAATATGTGCGTGTACTTATCAGCACATGTTTATGTGTTTGTACACAGCTTAGGCATGCAAGAGAAACTCGCGCGTGTCTGGCATTTCAAAATAACGCCGCCACTTTCTTTGAGCTAGGCTTCGATGTCTGCCGGCCCCCCGCAGACACGAACTGCACAGTTATGGATAGAGATGGGTGCGTGTCAAATATTTTCCAACAAGACTCGGCACGAGCATGACGACAAGCAACAAGACACATATTCCTATCTTTTTAAAATCATTAAATGATCCTATTTTAAAATTAAAAGAAAAATATATTTAAAAAAAAAAAAAAAAAAAAACTTAGAAAAATGAAAATAGAAGACAGAATGTTTTTTTTTTTTTTTTAATATTTTATGTGACAAAAAAAAAATCATTCTGTCTTCATTTTATCAATAAGTGGGAATGTATTTCATTACTTTTAATATAAATAAATTCAAAGATCATGTAAGCCAAATTATATCAATCAATCGGTTATAAATACTGTGCAAATATATCGTATTGTGTCACGCGCGCAGCTCTAGTCATGCTTGGCTTGCAAGTGCATAAGAGAGGGAGAACGAAGGAATAAGAGAGCAATTACAGCAAATAGATAAGCAACTGATGACTCAACCATATTTTAATAAATATTTAAATTGATTTTAATTATTGCTTCTGTCTGCGCTGCAGTTTTCGAGCATTGAGACACCCGGCTATGTGGGCTTTGCCAATTTGCCCAATCAAGTGCATCGCAAGTCCGTGAAAAAAGGCTTCGAGTTTACGCTAATGGTTGTCGGCGAATCGGGCTTGGGTAAATCGACGTTGGTAAACAGTTTATTCCTCACCGATTTATATCCGGAACGCATTATACCTGACGCCATAGGTAAGCAATATATGAATATATTTATGAGGGTATATGGGTAATTACTTATTAAATGATTCGTGTTAAACAGAAAAACAAAAGCAAACTGTAAAGCTGGAGGCATCGACCGTGGAAATTGAGGAGCGGGGCGTTAAGCTTCGTCTAACGGTAGTCGATACACCTGGCTTTGGCGATGCCATCGATAATTCAAATAGTTTTAACGCCATATTCGAATACATAGATGAGCAATACGAACGCTTTCTCCAGGATGAAAGCGGACTGAATCGTCGCAATATTGTGGACAATCGCATACATTGTTGCTTCTACTTCATATCGCCATTCGGACATGGGTAAGTCACTGCTAGTATAAGTCTAGTTTTTTTAGAAATTCATATTCAATTATGTTTTATAGTCTTAAGCCTCTCGATGTGGAATTCATGAAGAAACTGCACTCGAAGGTGAACATTGTGCCTGTAATTGCCAAAGCCGATTGCTTAACAAAGAAGGAGATATTGCGTTTGAAATGCCGCATAATGCAGGAGATTGAGAGCCATGGCATTAAAATATATCCACTGCCCGACTGTGATTCAGATGAGGATGAAGACTACAAGGAGCAAGTGAAACAATTGAAGGAAGCTGTGCCTTTCGCCGTCTGCGGCGCTAATACTCTGCTCGAAGTGAAGGGAAAAAAGGTGCGCGGCCGCCTCTATCCATGGGGTGTTGTTGAGGTTGAGAATCCTGAACATTGTGATTTTATAAAACTGCGCACCATGCTCATCACACACATGCAGGACCTCCAAGAGGTTACCCAAGAGGTGCACTATGAAAACTATCGTTCCGATCGCCTTGCCAAGGGCATCAAAGGAAAAGAGAATGGCATCAAATCAGATCGCATTGATACGAATGGTTCGACACAGGTGGGCGTAAATAGTGTTCTATCCGAGAAGGATCGCATACTGCAAGAGAAGGAGGCAGAGCTGCGTCGCATGCAGGAGATGCTGGCACAAATGCAGGCACGTATGCAGGCACAAAAGTGAGCAGCTTAAACAGAAGATGAGATGATAGAGCGTAGCACGTATTGTGCAATCTACACACACACACACACACACACACACATGCATACCTTTTTTTTAGATACATATATATATATTTTGTACGCAGTTTTTAAGTTGCGATTGCGATCGCTAGTCTATTTGCTTAGTTATGCATTTTACACACACAAACACGAATATATTTATATATGTATATTTATTGATATATATCTGTGTCAGACATATATACATATATATATGTACTATATTTGTAATCTGCAATTGCCACAAGCAACTTGCAAAATATGCTCCAATTTAAAACTGGAATATTCAATCTCAAGGTATTTGAACCACACACACACACACACACACACACACAAACATATTTACACACATCCACACACTTCATATCACTCCTAAGATAAAAGATCAAGAAATGAACATGATTAACAAACTGTATTCCTATTATATATTTAGACGCAAATGTCTTCGATATTACAAATTTCAATTATGTGTAATTTTTTTTTTAATTATATATGTACGCTGTAACGCATTTAAGCTTAAGTTAAAAGAAAACAAACAAATTCTGCCGATGTTAAAATAATTGATCTGTTTATTAGTCTCGAAGAAAGTAAGAGAAGAAAAAATGATAATGATGAATGATCTGTTGATCAACTGCAACCGTGTTATATTAAAACTTTTCAATTACTTAATTATTTGAAAAGTGCGTAAAATGTTTATTCATAACTAAAGTTAAGTAAATTCAGTTGAGCGTTAAACTATTGAGCTAATATATATAAACTATCTATATATATCAACTTACTCTATCGTATGTACATTCATTTTGTATTTTTATCGTGTATACTTTAAATATT
The DNA here is from genome assembly GCF_001654015.2 of Drosophila navojoa. The sequence continues at coordinate 227,985 of NW_022045958.1, forward strand.
TTATGTATTATGTATTAAATTTTTACTTACATGTAAAATCCACAATATGCAATTGCTTAATAATTTTAAAGCTCAAGCTAAACCGAATCCTTATTGTCCTGTATATGAACAATTTGAATCTTTAACATATTCCTCTATAAATATATATATTATATGCTTTTTATACAATTTCTAAAAATATTTGCGTACACAAATTATTTCGAAGTCTTGGTTTTTTAGGTAATTTAAATGGACCTTAAATTTGTAAACACATTCAATTCGTTCATTCTTTAAGTCCAAAATCAATTAGTCACAACAGAGCTCTTAATAATAATTGAAGATTACTATTCTTTGTCGCTGACCCTTAGTACCTTTAACTAATAAATATTTAATTTAAACTTAATATGGTCAAACGGCAGACGGCGTTGCCACCTATGTTTAAAAATACTAAATCATCTCTATTGTGAATGTAGTGCAGTTGCATATGCTGAGCTGCTTATCAGTCGTGTTTAAAATAAGTTGGCAGCCTCTGCCTTCAACTCACATGTTGTGCGGTAACATCTACAGAATATGCCGGCATATTTCTCATTGAAAGGAAAACAAAATAAAATGTGTTGTAATTAGGAAAACACAACAAAATGTACAAAACAATATGCCACACGTTGATGCGAACAACTGGCCCGGGCACATGGAAGCGCCGCACACTATTCACGACCTTCGTTCGCTTGGAGAGCAAAGCCGATGCAAAGGCGAAGGGCACAGAAGCAGAGGGAGTATCCCATTTATCACAGGATGCGTTGCTCCAGGAGTTCAGTCGAATGCCTGTCAAGCGTATACGAAACTTTAGTATAATTGCGCACGTGGACCATGGCAAGAGCACTCTAGCCGATCGTGTGCTGGAGCTGACGGGTGCAATTGCTCGCAATGCTGGACAAAATCAGGTGCTCGATAGTCTGCAGGTGGAGAGAGAGCGCGGCATCACAGTCAAAGCACAAACGGCTTCCATATTCTATCAGTATAAGAAGGAGCTATATTTGCTGAACCTAATTGATACGCCTGGCCATGTGGACTTCTCCAATGAGGTGCGTTGTGGCTTTGGATATGTTGAATGATGGGATTTATATGATTTCATCTTGCAGGTCTCTCGCTCGTTGGCCGCATGCGATGGTGTTATTCTCCTCGTAGATGCATGCCACGGCGTGCAAGCGCAAACTGTGGCCAACTTCCATCTGGCCAAGCAGCGACAGCTGGCCGTTGTGCCGGTGCTGAATAAGATAGATATCAAGCATGCTCAGCCCGATCAGGTGGCTAAGGATATGCAATTATTATTTGGAATTGATCCAGACAGCGTCTTGCGTGTTTCAGCTAAACTAGGCACAGGAGTTGCCCAAGTACTGGAGCGTGTCATTGAGACAATCCCCCCGCCGAATGTTGACCGAGAGAGCGCATTTCGTGCGCTAATCTTCGACAGCTGGTTCGACAAATATCGCGGGGCACTGAATCTCATTTATGTGCTAAACGGTCAGCTAAATGTGGGCCAGGAAATACAGTCGCTGGCCACAAAAAAAATGTATCCCGTGAAAAGTTTGTCCGTACTCCGTCCAGCTGAGTCCGCCGTAGAGAGTTTGTTGGCTGGCCAGGTGGGCCTCGTTGGTTGCAATATGCGCAACAGCAAGGAGTCCATCATTGGAGACACCATACATCTAAAGCACCAAACGGCTGAGGCTGCTGGCAGCTATCGACCCCAGCAACCCATCGTATTTGCAGGCGTCTTCCCTGCGGATCAGTCCAAACACGTCGCCCTGCGCAGCGCCATTGATAAAATGGTACTTAACGATTCGGCGGTTACGGTCAGTGTGGACTCTAGTCCAGCACTGGGCCAGGGTTGGCGTCTCGGCTTTCTCGGTCTGCTGCACATGGAGGTTTTCTGTCAACGGCTGGAGCAGGAGCATGGCGCTGAGCCCATTATAACAGCCCCCTCCGTAACATATCGTATCGTTTTACGCAATCCGAAGTTGATCAAGCAGCACGGCAGGAACACGCTGGATATATCGAATGCAGCATTGCTGCCCGAACCGACCAACATTGAGGAGTACTACGAGCCACTTGTCCTGGGCACCATTATAACGCCCACTGAGTATGTGGGTCAGATAATTGGATTGTGTGTGGAGCGACGCGGCCTGCAGCAGAGCTCTGTTAATATCGATGAATCGCGCATACTGATGAAGTATGTCCTGCCGTTAAGCGAAATCATATTGGACTTCCACGATCGCCTTAAATCCCTTAGCTCTGGCTATGCCAGCTTCAGCTACGAGGATCATGGCTATCATCTTACTCAACTTGTTCGTCTTGATATACATTTGAATGGGCGGCCCATCGAGGAATTGTGCCGCATCGTGCATGTCAGCAAGGCCACAGGTGTGGCTCGTCAAATGGTGCACAAGCTTAAAGATCTCATACCCAAGCAGATGGTACAGATTGCCATACAAGCGTGCGTGGGCAGCAAAGTGCTTGCGCGTGAGACTATTAAAGCCTATCGGAAGGATGTAACGGCAAAGCTGGTAAGTTGCCAGACTCTTATAACAAATTAAGCAAAACTTTGACTATATTTATCGATAGTATGGCGGCGACGTAACACGGCGGATGAAGCTGCTGAAACAACAGGCCGAGGGCAAAAAGAAGATGCGCATGTTTGCCAATATTCGCGTTCCTCACGAAACGTTTATCGATGTGCTCAAACGCTAAACGCATGTGAATTGCATTTTGGGTGAGTGAGATAGGATGCTGATGCTGTTGCAGTAGCTGGTGCTACTGCTGCTCAAGTGTTATCGATATCATTAATTTATATTTTTACTGGCATTCCCGCTCGCTTATCGCTGCCAAAACAAATTATACTACCAAACGCTTACTTCCTCTCTCTTTCTCCCTTTTGTCTCGAGTCGATCACACTGGCCGTCTTATATTTTTGTATGCTCTTTGTCTTGAAATAAAAATAAAAACAACATGAAAGCATAGAAACTTGTATGCGTGAGTAGCGTACACATATGTACATTCAATTGTATACATGATTATGCAGATGTGTATCAAACATACGCAAATATATACATATGTATGTGTGTGTGAGCACATCAGATTTTTAATGCACTCACATTGATATAAACATTTCTACAAATATGTACATACATACGTTTGTATGCATAAAGAGACATTTATGTGAATATGACATACATATATGTACATACATATGTATGTATATGTATGCAAGTAAATGCCCTTTCTAGACTTTGCACTGCCTCAATTTTTCCATTGCTGAACCAATATTCATTAGTTATTATTTACAAATATATTTAAATTTATAAATTTCTTTGGTTAGTTTAATTTGAGCTCATTTCATAGATAAATCGGGCTATTAAAAATAAAATATTTGAATGCACAATTAGAATTGAGGCACACCTTTCCAACAATATAAGGGATCCAAAAATCGTTTGATTTGGTAACGCTAGTGATAAAACTGCAGAGACTTCAGCAATTTTGTAATGTCATTTAATTTTCCATTTTAGTGTACAAAAGTAGAATTATTCAATGAACAACTCGATATGTGATTTAGGGTGTTTAATAGTCGAGCACTTATTGCTTATTTCGTATTCTATAAAATTTACAACCTGTGTACTTAGAACAGTTCGTTAACTTTTGCGTTATTCGAGTGTCATTTGTGATTGTTCTATCATTGTCTTTAATTGGCGACGACAAAAAAATCGAATTTCCCTGGCCCTGAAAACTAGCACGCATACGCATACATTTAATGCATAACGGTATCCTACCGTAGACTGCCTCTACAAACAAAAACGCAGACACGCATACACACAAATACACATGAATATAAAAATATATGTATGTATGTATATGGTATATGAGATAGCAAGTTTGAACGCTTGTGTCTTGCTCCCGGCAAGTTTTGTTTGTGAGAGCGCAACAATCGAAGCGAAAACGCGAATGCATGAGAGAGGAACGGTATAAGACACAAACAATTGAACTCAACTGATGATGACCGGTGGGTGTTGGGGATATTGCGGTGTGTACATGTGTGTGTGACCTTGAAAAACAATAACATAGTTGTTGCGGTTGCTGCCGCTCTGCTTTGGTGTAGGCAACGCTGGGCAAATGCAAATGCAAACAAACCGAGCAAAAATTGTTAAAATTGATTATGCAATAGCAGAAGCTTCCGATTTGCCAAAAAGTCAAAAGGGAAAGAGCATTAAACACATACATTCATATATTCATACGTTAATATACACTCAAAAACCCCTGTGTTGTATATACTTGTTGCAATATATCCAAGTATTTATGTATGTATGTATGTATGTAAATACCTATATTGCATCTAAAAGAAAACCCGCAATACGTCTGTCTTATTATTTTGTTTATGGAGAACAACAAATTCTTCCTGTTTCCTTAAATTTACATATGAAAATCAGCTGTACACGATTTTCCATCAACAACATCTCGAAGAAGAAGAGAAAGAACAGCAGTAACAGACAGTCAAACAGCTGAGTCTGAGCCCCACACGCAAGTGCCAGAGAGTCGCTAGCAACAAGAACAGTGTGTGAGAGAGAGAGAGAGAGAAAAAAATAGTCTCCGGGCTTATTTGTCTGTGCGATTGTACTAGGCGCACAAACACACGAGCAAAGCCAAAAACAACAAAAAATAAATACATTTTCGTTGTTTTTTCCGTTGCTGTTGCTGCTGCGCTCAATTGAACGAAACAGAGGCAACGACAACGACAACGACGACCGTTTCTCTGCCGCCGTCGCCGTCGTTGTCGTCGTCGATGCCACTGTCCGTACAACACACAAAAACAGTCAGTTTTCATTCTCATTTGACATCATCAACATTGAAATTAAATTAAACAAGAGCAGTACGAGTTTGATTGCGATTTCGATTCACCGATTAATTATTGGTGAAATTCAAAGTAAATTTATTTTAGAGATGCAAATTTTTAAATGGTGTTTTAATTAATGCGCCGATCTGATGTTTAAGTTTTCATTTAACAAAACGCAAAAAAAGACTCAACGACATTTTGTTTTTCATTTCGCTTTGCCGTTTTTATTTGCAAAATAATCAACGCGAACAAAATAACAAACGTCATCAGCTGTTCTGTGCGAGTGTGTGTGTCCGTGTGTATGCTTAAGTTGCTTCCACATATGTATGTGTGTGTGTGTACGTACGCATATACATATGTATGTATGTAAATATGGAACTGTATGTATATACACTTATATATCTATAACTGTATTTTGCGCTTTGCTTTTAAATTAAAGTGTTAAAAAGCCGTATAAAATATTACAGGAAATATATGTACATATATGTATAAAAATTGTTGCACTTAGGAAGGCTCTCAGCCTCTTACGCCCCCTTAACATTTAGCTACGTGAAACATAACCTAGAAGCGCATTTAGAACGAGAACTTGTTTGAAGGTTACGACGCGGCGCCACGAAACACCCCCAATCCTCCCGTTTGGGAACGTCCCATCAATGGTTGCTCCGACAACGCTTTGGCCTTGACCGTGTACAAACCAACAACAACAACAAACACATAAAGCAACGGTGTAACAGCTGACAGCTGTGCACTGCGGCTGCACTTTTGACAGTGCAAGTGCGTCAAGTGGCAACGCTGTTTAGATGGAGATGGAAGCCCAAGTGAAATACACACAAATACTTGCCGTCCGCACAGCAGCGCTTCAAGCGCAGTACGTCTCTTGCATACACACACAAAACAATCAAGTTCAAAGTAATCGCAACGAAAACGAAAAAGGCAAATCAACGGCATCGGCATCTCCCGCACACACATATAGGAACTGCGCGCATTCGCACTCTCGCTCTCACATACACACATATGCTCACACAGCTGTACACGTAGCAGTGCTCACAGTGGCTTTTTTTTCCTTTTTTGTTTTTATTATATGAAATCCGACGGTAGCCAGGCAATCACATAAAAGAAATACCACAAAATATAGTTAGCAAATTGTGCAATAGTCATAGAATAAACAAAAGTGAGCAATAAACTAAAAAATGCAACCAATGTTAATAATTAATAATTAACATGTGTTAAGCACCAGCCTCAAATTCAACTTAACAGTTATTCGCAATAATTGGCTAGCTGGCAGCGAGTGTTTGATATTGTTGTCAGTGTTGAAAAATATTTAATGCAATTGGAAACTTCGGTTTTCGCGCTGCGTAGTTGTATTTTTGCTGTTTTTCCCCGTTCTCGATTATTTTTTTTTACAAATTGTGTGTATCGTTTGTGTGTACGTTTATATATATATTTATGTGTGTTTTATTTATGCAAGTAAGCCTTAAATATTTGAATGTTCATACATAGGTCTGGCATTTTCGATTGTTTGTCCGTGTGCCAGTTACATACATACATACATATAAACGCACGTCCATGTAGATAAATATAATGCTGCTTTGTTCATGCATACATGTTTACATTCATATATTGCTTAAAGTTTGCAACGAAAGAGAGAGTGAGAGTTAATTAAATTTATATCAATATCGAGTGATCAACAATTTTTTTCGACGTTTGATTTTGTTGCTGTATTTTTCATAATATTTAATGAAAACCTAAAATGTTTGTGTGTGTGTGTTTGTGTTATTTTTGTTTTGCGACTAACGGGCGCGTCAGTGCCAATGGCAAATACACACACACGCTTATATTTATGCATGTTCATGTCAAACGTCACACAGCTGATAGGTGTTGTTAGTGGTTGGCGCACACGCACAACCACAAAGCTAACGAACGCTTGCAAATATCATATGAGTGCTTACTCTTGCGCTACCATTCACTCTCTCGGTCTCGCTCTCTATCGTACGTATGCCACCCACTCTAGGTATTTTATTTTGTAAACAACTGAGAAAAGCGCGACCAGTGCTGCCAGATATGAAACAATTTTAAGCTATATTGGTAGCGCTGTCATATGTGCGCACACGTATACAATATCGCAAGCATACACACACATGCACTCGTAAACTAACACTGTGACATGCATTTGTGAAATTCCTATTTAAATTATTGCTTATATTTGGATCTCTTTTTGCAGGCGCAGCAATACCAAAAAATAAATAAATAGTCCATGCAATTAAGAAGGACGCGAAGCGGCGCGTTTTATTTTACATAAACAATGATCAACAGTTTTAGTGTGGCAGGTACGGGCGTAAGTGCTGCGGCTGCTGCTGCGACTAAGCTACATTTCAATTGCAACAACAAGAACAATAATAACAACAACAACAGTAGTAAAATTATGCCAGCAGCAACAAATGAGCACAAAAGTCACAATTTAATCAACAGTGCCACCACAGCAACAACAGCAGGAGCAGCAGCAACAATAACAACAATTACAACGACAGCTGCAGCAACAACTACCACTCCGAAGAAGTTTAAAATAACATACAACGAAGTTGATACAAAGCATTATTTAATGAATTTACCACATTATTTAATGGCGTATCCACAGCACCAGCAGCAGCAACAAGAGCAGCAGCAACAAAAGCGAAACGCCGTACTCATTTTGCCTGGCAAAGCAAATACCTCATCAACAATCACCAAAGATTCGCAGTTAAAACATGTCAATCTACAGTCCAACAGCAACAACAACATGCAGCAAAAGATTGCAACAACAACAACAGCATTAGCCAAAAGTGTCTTAGATGGCTGGACAATGCCACAGCAGCAACAACAACAACAACCACAAAGAACTGAAGACCAAGAAAATGCCTTTCGTCAAATCGAAGATGTGCATAATTATGCCAAGCTGCAGCATCAGCAACAGTATCATCACAATCATCACCAGCCACAACATCCGCATCTGCACAGTAGCAGCAGCGATGAACTGGAAGATGATGAAGAGGAAGATTTCGATGATGCTGATGACGATGAAGATGACGGGGAGGGTGCGCGCGTGGATCAGATAGCGAAAGTGCATAAGTTAAGGAAGCAAAGCCGTGTAAATGTGCCTAATAATCTAAATGATGACGATTCCGAGGAGCATGTGGAAGTGGATGTTGTAACTGTAACACCAACATCAACTGCAGCCACGACAGTCGCAGCAGTGGCTGCAACAGCAACAGGAGCAACAACAGTAGCAGCGGCATCAGCAGTAGAGGAACAGGAATCGGAGCAGCAACAGTTGCCATCAAAGGCCGATCAAGATAATCTGCGACCAGCGCATCATGCACGTCGACCCATGAACGCATTTCTTATATTTTGTAAAAGGCATCGCGCCATTGTCAAGGAGCGCTACAAGTCATTGGAAAATCGGTAAATGTGGCCATGATAAAAGTACCTGAACATAAAAAATAACTAAACATTTGTAATACATTCAACAGGGCAATTACGAAAATACTTGGTGACTGGTGGGCCGCATTGGATGAGCATGAGAAGCAGTGCTTTACCGATCTGGCGCAACAGGTGAGCAATTCAATAAACTGCACAGCAATATATTAAATTTTACTGCTCTTATTTTTCCTCTAATTCCTCAGCTCCTTTTCGAGCTTAGCTGAAATGTCTGGCAGCTTTAATTTGAATTCCAATTTAAATTCCAAGATCTGGCAACATTCGAATTCAAATTGCAATTCGAATTGTGCATAGAAATTTGCGGAAAACAGCTCAACCTGTCTCTTTCCTTTGTCTCGTGTAATTTTGTTACATTTAATATATTACGCTTAACTAATTTAAGCATACTAAAGCTTGATAAGATATACATCCCAGTTCAATTTATCGATAAAAAAGTCGATAATTCGATATTGTATCATTAGGCAAACGGTCTGGCAACCTATTGAAAATTCCAATTGCAATTTGAATTTATGCAATCAAAAAAACAGAAGGGTCTTATAATTATATGTATATGTTAAATCTTATTAAATCATATGGCAAATGCAGAAATTACATTGGCTTTATATCTGAGGGCCTAAGCTTGAAATAGAGATTTAAATTTGATTAAGAATATGTATTGCTTTCTCACTCTGTTGCTCTCCCTGTCTTTCTGGTTTGCTGATAATTTAATTTGACATTATTTTGAAATGTTTTCAGAATAAAGATGCCTTCTTCAATGCCAATCCTAATTTTAAATGGTACAAACTGCCCGCTCCGCCATTGCGTACGCTAGCCACACGTCCCAGCAATGCGGCAAGTGGACATCCAAATGAGGAGCAGCAGCAACAACAACAACAACAGCAGCAGCAGCCGCCTCTTCACTGGCAGCCCACGGAAGTAGCACACATGTTGCGTCGCGATCTATTCAAGTTCGCAGATGAGACTCAAATGGGCGAGCTGAGCGCTTTGCTGAGCAGCAATACGAGCAATGTTCAGGATAAGGATTATGAGCTGCAGCAGGCGCTCAGCGAAACGACGCAGTTCATGAGCGCGCATATGCCCGGCAACAACAATAATAATAACAACAACAATAGCAACATTAATATTAACAGTAAACGTTCAGCGGATAGCACGAGCAATTCGAGCGAGGAAGAGGATCGAAGCGCAGGCATACCCTCCAAGAAGCTGAAATCGTCACGCAGCTGCAAGGGCAAAATCTATCAGGAGCTATTCAATTCGGGCCAACTGGCGGCTATAGCCAAGAAGAGCAAATGTCGTTTGAACAGCGGCGGCAGCAACAATAGCAACAGTAACAGCAATAGCAACAGCATCACCGATGGCAACAGCAACACGCCGCCTATATCACCAACAACTGCAGCAACAGCAGCAACAGTTACAGCTGATGGCCAACTGTTGCAGCTGGATGGAACAATGCGTGGCACGTCCAACAGGCACGCCAATTGCGATGCCCAAGAGTTTGATTTAGAGGAGAAGATCAAGGAGCTGCCAGCTCTTAGCCTGGATGCGTATTTGCAGCGCAAGAGAAGCACCAAAAAGAAGAAGAAATTCAGCAGCAGCAAAAAACAGCGCAACAGCAACAGTAGCAGCAACCACAGCAACAGCACACCACCAGCAGCAACAACAGCTGGCACTGCAACAGGAGCGACAGCAACAGCTGCAGCTGCAACAGTTGGCATGGCGGCAGCAACAACAGCAGCAGCAGCAGCTGCTGCTGCTGTGGGCAGCCAGAAGAGAAAAGCTCGCAAGGAGAGCATTACGCGTCGCGATGTCAGCGCCATCGAGCAGGAGGTGGCCTCCATATTGCCGCTGACCATCAATGGCTGTTATTACTTTAATCAAACGCGTGCCCAGCCCGCAACAACAACTGCAGCGGCAACTGTGTCATCAGCAATGCCAACTGTAGCAACAGCAGCAACAACAACTGTTGCCGCCTCGCCACTGTCCTCGTCTTCGTCGTCAACATTTTCTGCTTATGAGCAGATCGGCTACGATGTGACCACTACCTCAGATCTACTCATCCTGGCCGAAGTGGCCGCCCATCGCACAGAGCTGACCAAAATCAACTAGCAGCAGTAACTACTGTAGAAGCAGAGCAACAGATGTAGCAGCAACTGTTGCAGTGAGGACAGCAACCTCTTAACTGTTAAATCAGGTCGCAGCAGAAGGCATTTTGTTGTGACTGTACTTATGCATAGTTATACATAGGGCCATTGACAACTAATTAGACACAACAAAACTAAATGGGTTTATTTTGCATAAAATTTTAACATTTTAGATGCAACTTTAAAAAACAAATAAGCAATTGTTGCTAAAGAGCTAATAATGATATACATATGTATATATATATGCAATCGACTTAAGATCATGTCAAAAATGTTCAAAAATTCTGAAACCTTAATGCACAGTTTGACATTCAATGCCGACTTGCAGTTTTAAAGTCATATTTCAAATTCTGTTTCTATTTTGGCTGCTTTCATCACTGCAAACAGGATATTTTGCAGTCGGGGAGGTAAGCTAAAATTAAAAAAAAAAAAAAAAAAAAAAAAAAAAAAAAAAAAAAAAAAAAAAAAA
>NW_022045958.1:238936-295860 GCF_001654015.2 Drosophila navojoa
AAAAATAAAAAAAAAAAAAAAAAAAAAAAAAAAAAATTAGATAATCAAAAACGTAAACCATCATAATAAATGGAAACAATTATAAAATTCTAATAATTAAATAAATCAATTATAAAAGAATAGTTAGCTTCAAGCTGAAAACATACAAAAATCAAAAAATAAAAAGAGAAAAATTTAATAATGTAAGATATTATAATATATAAACCTTGTATATACTCCACACATCAATCAATGTAATATAAGATATTATCAATGGTGGAGTACATATACATTTCAATGATAATAGAAACATATTTCAAATATGTGAATGAAACAAAGAGCACGTTTCTGGTTAGCTGTCAACTGCTGTATATAAATTTATATATAGTAAATGTTATTGTTTTATTTGCTTTGATTATAATAATGATAATGATAATGATGATAAATACGTGCCTGTAGCTGTAATTTGAAAGAATGTGGAACATTAGAAGAGAGTTAATAGACATTCGTTGATCTACAATTTAGTCAATAATATTATGTAAACACACACACACTCACATACATACACACACAATTATTTAGGAAGGCAACATGTTAAAGCTAAACGAAGAGCGCAAAAATAATGTAGATCAAATATTTGTTTTTTTTTTTTTTTTCTTTTTACAATTATGTTTTGTTTTGTTATTTGTCGCATAGTTTGAATGGAATTGAATATATTTTTATTTGATTTGTTAAGTTGCTCGATTTGTTAAGTTTTGTTTTCTGATAAAGCAACACAAAAAAGAAAATCAATAGTATATAAAGATTTATATTTGCACATTTTTTGCGCTAAAATAACTGTTAATTAATATTATTTCTAATTCAACTAGTAGATATAATTTATTATCTATTATTGTGAAAGTGGCAACATAATGCAACACATATACATATACATAATATATATATATATTCATAAAAAAGCTTGAATTTGAAATTTCAATTTAAATGTCGTACGTATCGATATTAATCGCATTATCAAAGCGCGCTGTGCCTCGGAAGTGTTGCACATTGTGGTTCCTTTGAATAAGTAGATGTTCAATTCTCACTTGGATGTACTTATCGTTTGCTCAGGTCGTTCGTTCTTCTAAAACCACTATCGATCTCCCCTGCTGAGTGAGTCAAATGAACCACTTCATTAGCAACAACTCTGTTGCGTCGAGTATACAAGCAACAACAAACAACAGTAAGCGACTAGCCGGCGCTGCGTATTTGGTTTATGTGTGTTTGTGTGTGTATATGAAAGATAAGGCTCTGTGCCTACAGCCAACCATCTACTGCGTAGATAAGCGACTGAATTTCAATTGGTTGAAATATGCGAGGATTGTGTTAAAGTAACAAGTAAAATGGCGAGCGCGTGATTTACGTGCACTTAGCTAACCCTCACGTGCATGGCAAATATAGCAAGTTGAAGGCAGCAATAACATTAGCATCGATAGCAAAAACAACAAACAGCTGACAATGCCGCCATTGCTGTCATAGCTCACACACTCGCTACGACTGCTCTACACGCGGTCTCGGTTTCGGTATCGGTTTTGACCCATTCGCAAGCTTCGCGTGAGCTTTCGCTAGCAGTTTCGCTTTAATGTTGGCCTTAATTTAGTTGGTGCGCGTATTCAGACCCTCACAGTTGTTACCGTTGCATATGGAACACGCAAACGTGCAACAGCAACACGACGAATGACTATATAAACCAATAAGAACAAAATATTGTTGAATTTTGTTTTTTTCTAAGGTATGAACTAAATTGTGTTATCTACTGTTTTTTTTAATCGTTCTGTGGCCTTAACAGTTTTGACGTTCTTACCTAAAGCTAAAGTAATCGGAATTCTAAAAGTTGCTACAGAAACTGTGCTTAATATATAAATACATGAAATTTTATGTACATAAATATCCATTATACTATGTACATATGTATGTACATACACACATGTAGCTACATATGTTCTTAGAAATGCTGTTTGAGCAAACACATACATATGTATGTATATACATATACATAAAATTGAAAATAGAGCATCCAAATGGCATAAATATGCAGATAAATATAAATAAATAGAGAAATTGAAAAAGCGGCGAAATAGACAACGGGCAAATTGTTTCTACCCATATTGTGTGGGTGTGTATATAAATATACATACACACACATACATACAAATGTATAAATGCGTCATATAAGGATCTCTGTCCGTGTCCGGTAGAGTAACGCACGCAATGATTATATAACCGTATCCATGAAAGTATTGCGAGTGTTTTTGTAGGAGTGAGGTAGACGGCATAGAAAACAATTCTAGTTCCAAAAAAAAAAAAACTAATGATTTTTTTGTTGATGATTTTGCACTTTTTCCCAATTGTCGCCGCACTTCTTGCTTGCTTAATTCACCTCACGTTACCTCTTCTTCGATACTGCTATTGCTCTCATCTCACAATAATTAAATAAAATGAAATCTGTGTGCGATTGAAACCCGCTAAGTTTGATATTATTTGATTGCGATGACTGCGGCGAATGCGTCTCGTCTCGTCTGGTGTGCGTTTAGCGTAACGCTAATAAATTAAAAGAAGCAATCACATATTCGCCGCGGCCGCTACCCTGCATGTGTTGCTCCGAGAGCGAGAGGCGTTGTGTTTATATTGTTTGTAGGGGGAGTACAGGGGTCAGTAGGGTTTGCCTGCACGTTTTTTAATTAACACCAATTAGTGCTCGGCATTTGTCATTGTCGTAGTCAACACTTGTGGCGCATTTTAATTTAAATTAAAGAACGGCCAGACAAATATAAGCAATGCAAAATCAAGGCCCCCCAATCAGAGTTGCCGCCCTCCATTGGCCTCTTTCGCCGTGATTAGGCAGCAGAGCCAGCGTGACGTCACATAGCAGAACAAAGTTCAGCGTAGGCGAAACTCTTATGTAAGCGAGCGCAGGATGAATGGCCGCTCTCCTGACTGCCGAACTGTCTGACTGCCTGAGTGCCTGGCTGGCCTGTCGGCAAACTCGTGTGGCTACGCTCGTGCGTTTGTTGGTTCGGGTCGTTGCGCCTTCGGTAGCAATTTCGCCGTTGCCGTCTTGACAGTCGGAATTGTGCTTTTGCCGTGGACGAACGTTTATTCGTACATATATAGCGTGGAGCAGAAGAGCGAAGAAAGAAAAAAATAGAATCAGAGCAACACGGGAAAATAAAATAAAAATTAATAAGGCAGGTACACAACGGAAAAACGACATAACGTCAGTAATTCAAGTAGAAGCTGAACAACTAAAATTTAAAATTTGTAATTTAATTTTGTGCACATTGTTAAGTTTTCGTGTGCGGCGTGCGTGTGTGTGTGTACGCCTGTTTGCCTGTGTGAGCAATAGCTATGTCAAATTTATACATACCTATGTGTTTTGTTTTCGCTCTAACCTTTTCTCTCTCTCTCTCTCTCTTTCCGCTCTCTATCGTGCGCTCTCAATTGCTTTTTCTTCCCTTTTTTTTTGCAATTATTGTATAACATATAATGGACAGCTTCTTACAGAGAGGAAGAAAGCTCCAAATCAACAGAAAGTACTGCGCACGCTAAGGCAAAGGCAAAGGCAAACGCAAACGCAAACGCAAGTAAAACAACAAATTCAAAATCAGCTGAGAAACTGATGCAGACACAGCAGCAGCGGCAGCATAAAGAGTAAGAATAGCGAAACGTGCGTTCAAATTGGCATAAAGTGTACTACAAATCAAGGCGAAAAATAAACTACGAAAAGCAGCGATTGCCCGCCTCGTTTGCTCTCTCGACTCAACCCATCACTATCTGTCGCACACACACAAGGAGTTGTAACCCATCAGCTTAAGAGCCCAAAGGCAACTAATTCGCTCTGTAATGGCGCAACTTCGTTCCCTCAACCCCTCACGTACAACGATTCAGCTCGCTTACTATTGCCGCAGCGCTGGCAGCGTCTGTAGCGGCAGCCGTAATGGTCCTTTGGGGAGTGTAACCGAACTTTATAGTCGTAACAACAAGAACAAGAACAACCACGGTACATTTAGTCAGAAAAGAAGTTTACATACGATATGCGCCGGCGCCAACGTCAACTCCAACGGCAGCAAAAATGCTATGCTGCGCTGGCAGAATCCTTTCCTGAGCGACGTTCGTTGCCTGCACTCGGCCGCGCAGGACAAGCAGGCGCAGGTGTCAGTTGCCGATAGGACGCAGCACGTCCAATCAAAGGAGGAGGGCGTCAAGCCACAGCGTGACCCGCTCGACGTCAGCTTTAACGATCCAATTGCGGCATTTAAGAGCAAAACAACATGGGAGCTGGCCCGCGCATATTTGGTCTACATGATCTGCAGCAGCGAGAAGATCGTTGAGTATAATATGACGGTAAGTGGAACGCAATCAAAACTTTTCTTTATATATATTTTTTTTATTTAAGTATATTATTTATTTTTCTACATTTTCTTCACTCTGGTCTGTTCTTAGTATTTTTTATCCCCATAATTTGTCCTAGTTTCTTTCTTTGATTGTTTCAGAGTCCCATTGCTTGGCTTGTATGAAATATATTTTCCATTTATTGTATATATTCCAATAAGAATGTTTCCATCTTCAAGATATTCTTATTTAGAGTGGCTTAACTGTAATCCTCTCTTCTTGTGTTTTCACACAACGAGTGCTCCTTGTGTTCATTGAAGTGTATGACAGCTGCATAAAACTCTCTTCGCTCTGAAATGTAGCACAGTTAAGTCATAGCCTGAGCTGAGTTAACTGCATATTCTCTCAGCATTTTCGCTCTGATCAACAACAACAACAACAACAACAACTACAACTAGCTCCCAAGCTTTAGTTATGCTCATTAGCTAGGCTATTAGCAGATACTATACCTCGCTCACATTCAGTTTTTATTCACATTTTTCAATTCCCTCTCCCTGCGCGCGGCTATCTTTCTCTCTCTCTCTCTCTGCGCTGTTTTGTTAATCTATTTCGGTATTGCCATTTGTCATACCTGCTGAGCCAACTGCCATGTCTTCCGGCCTGCTCTCACCCTCCTGCTCTATCTTTGTCTCCTCGCTGTTTGTTTTATGGCTTTTCAGTGATATTGCAGTATTTCGTATGAATGCAGCTCTAATTGCCGTCTCAATTGGCCTGTGTGGGTGCCTGGATATTTGGCTGTGCGAAGGGGGGGCACAGCGTGTGTAAATGAATATTTAGTGTGACTCAACGAGCGCGCAAATCAAATGCATTTTTATGACCTTGTTGGGGGCCGCTGCTGTTTACTACGCGACCAGCCAACCAGACGCCAGTTGCGTCAGTCAGTTCGCCGGTCAGTCGGCCGGTCACATACACACACACACACACACGCATTCATAAATCTGTGCATGTGTATGTAAAAACTTAACAGGCAGGCCCCCAAAAGTGCGCCAATCAAAAGAGCCAAAGCGACGCGTTAGTTGCTGCAGGCGGCGCTGCTACGCCAGACGCCTTGTCGTTACTGTTTACTGTTATACATATGCACATATGCATATGCATGTGTGAGTTTGTGTTTTTTCGCTAGTAAATTCTGCAAATACATTTGCCTATCGATTATTTATAAATTGTATAATATGCGGTTTGATCGATTAAATGGAAAATTTATTAATATGAATTCTAGGAATTGTGGCGCTGTGTGTGCACGTGCATATGTATGTATGAAAGTGTCTGTGTGATGTGTATGTGCCTCTGTGTGTATACATATATGTATGTGTGTATATTTGTTGGCAACTTAATAGTCATGGTAATTGCTTTTCGTTGATTTTTGCTTTTGTCTTGTTTTTTTGATTTTGATGTGTGCTATTTCTATTTTTATTTCTCATGTCTGTGGGCAATATGTTTGGCAGGTCTCGTGACATGGTAGTGTCACAGCTCAAAAGTGAACACCTGTGCTAGCTGTTCACTAAGCACACAAAAAAAAAAAAAGAGTGCTAAGAGCAGCACTGCCAATTTTTATATAACCGGTTTTTCAAAAGTACTCGCACACACATACACAACAAACACAGGCAGACACACATGGAGGGAAGCTTATTGCTGTTTAATTTGGCTACGTCCTCTCTTTCCCTTTCCTCGCTGATAGCATTTTTGAGGGTTAACCGGTTCGCTCAGTTCATCACACGTGCCTGTCAAAATTAAAAGCTTCGACATTTTTTTTGTAACTTGTACTTTTTTCGGTGCTGTTTTACGAGCTTTAACGTCGGCAGCTGTCTGACGTTCAGCAATTGAATTACTGCAGAAAGCGCTCACATACATACATACATATGTATGTACATACATAGCTCAGCGAGCAAGCTTGAAGCTACCTAAGTACCTTCCTTCTCCCGTTCTCTTTCTCTCCTGCCTCTTCTCTTTCGATATTCGCCGTAAAAGTTCGTTCGCATTGTGCTGTGTCACGACACTTGGCCTTGACACGATCCATTTGTCATTGTTGTTGTTGGTTTTGATATTTATTTGACGTTCTACTGCTCTGGCGCTCTCTCTGAGGCTGCTCTCTTGCATGTGCCTTTGGCGGCATTCCAAATGATTTATGTCGCGTGAGAGTAAGAGAGCGATGATTTGAATTTCAGCTGTCCCGATCTTTGGCCAAATGACGCACATATATGTATGTACATATGTATGTGCGAGTGAGTGAGCTGTTGTTTTATATTTTGCATTTTGAAAATATTAGTTCTATTTGATATGTGATATTTTTCTTGCTTTTGCGACTTTCCCTATCTACCCCCCGTCCCCCTGCTTTTTTTATTATTTTATTTTATTCTAAAAACCAATATCTGTATATACAGAAGAAGAAAATAAAGAAATATACATATACATATATATATGTGCATATATTTATATCAATATATAAAAACGAAAACAAATCTTTAAAATTTCGTCTAAAACAAAAACAAACAAAAAAACAAAAATATCGCAGCTTATGAAATGGACAAACAAACTGTTGGGTAAAAAAATATTTACAGCATTGATGAAGGCAACATTCTATGGCCATTTTGTCGCTGGCGAGGATCAGATCAAGATTATACCCACCTTGGAAAGGTAATTGTATAACAATTATGGAACCCACTAACGTCATATTTTTCTCTTTTTTCTTTTCTTTTCTTTTCTTTTCTTTTCTTTTCTTTTTCTTCCACTATACCTTTGCTTTGCTGTTGGGCTATGCGAAAAACAATCTAAATCTAAACAAAAATACGCTTATTCAATTACAATCAATACTATTTGATGGCTATCGATTATTTCAACCGCTAAACCATATGCTACGCATGTTTCCTTTTTACTGTTCTCGACCAACTTAACCGTTAAACGGTGTATTACGCTTTTTACTTATCAAAACAACCTAACTATACTGTAATCGATCCCTATTATAATATGATCGATAACTATAAACAATTAACGACGCGTTTATCTATTATAAAACAATCGATTTAATCGTACTACTTTATCGAAACAATCAACAACACATTTAAATTAATCGTTAATTTGCGCTGTGCCTTCTAACGTTTAAACAAAAATCGATATGTCGATAACCATGTGCGATAACTTTTGTGTGCTACATACCGCACCCTATCAAAAATAATGTGTAAAATCGAAATGCGTTTATCGATATCCACGACCACTAAACGATCAACCGAAAAAATTCTTTTACTGTAATGCTATCGGTTCATATAACTATACGTTTGGCCTTTCAATAACAATCGAATTAAACGCTATGCTCTAATCGATAACGACAACCGATAAACGGTTAAAATGTATAGCTCCTAAAAGTCGCGCGTAGCGTGCTGGGCAGCAAACTGTTTGTGATGCTGATGAAGTCGACTTTCTACGGACACTTTGTGGCCGGCGAGAATCGCCACACCATTGTTCCCACCCTTGAGAGGTGCTAAAATCGTATTACTTTATTCATATTATCGATAACGATAACGACATCTCTTAACAAATGCCATTCGAACTAAGAAAATTGCAGACAAACCCAAGCACTACTATAAACGCCAAATGAACTAATCAACTAATGCGTCATTTTTCCTGGCATGCTGCATGTGGCATACTGCCTTGCCACGCCCTCCCCACTCACACCGACACAAATGTGCTTTACACCTGCCCGAAAAACATGCCCATTTTCTGTTATTTCTTGCTCTGTTACAAGCCGCAATTCTAATGCTCTTTCTATATTTGACTTTTTTGTCTTTGCTCTAAACTAATTTGCTGCGCGCAGACTTCGCTCATTTGGCGTTAAGCCCATCCTTGATTATTCCGTCGAAGAGGACATCTCCCAGGAGGAGGCCGAGAAGCGTGAAGTTGAGTACGTTGAACCATTACAACCATAAACGAAGAGAGCTCCGCTCACATCTTGTATCCCAATCGATTGCAGATCTTCCGTTTCGAGCGCGGGTGATAATGAAAAGGATGCTGGCGCCCTGCCCCAATATCATGTGGATAAATCTTTCGCTGATCGTCGCTACAAGGTGAGCAGTGCTCGCACCTATTTCTATCTGAACGAAGCGACCTGCGAGCGTAACATGGAGATCTTCATCAAGTGTCTGGAGGCTGTGTCGGGTAAGCTCGAACCTCTCTAAAAAGCCATATCAGTAGAAGCAAGAGTCTTTTAAGTGCATGTGCTGTACCATCCAATTTTGCCACCTAGTGTTATCGACTTAAATTTTCATCATTTAATCATCACTTTTTCTCATTGGCTTATCACATTACACTTATTATTGGACTAGAAGTTAGATGGATTACCTGTTACCTGTTTGACTACTAGCATATTATTTGGGCCTATTGAAATTTCAAGGTTGTTATTTTGGTCTGTAGCATATGCCTTATTTAGAAAGTTAAGGATATTAGGTAATAATTGTTTCATTTCCAATGTTCCCCCTTGAGGTAGTTTTCGTTTTATGGATTTCCTAATAAATTACACACAGATGTCTCATTCCCCTCTGTGATTAGACATACAGATAACGCTTAAAGCAGGTATTAAATAAATGTTTCATTCCGGTATTCCCTTATCTGATCTCAATTAGCCAGACAACTTACAGTCTCCATTCCATTCATTGCACGGTGTTAAGGTCAGAGTTGAATAAACGGACTTTACAATAATATGATAATATTTATGAATTGATATAAATTCCGAATTCCGAATATTTTAGTTAAATTATAATCGTCACGGAAACGTGAAAAACCGGGAATGAGTCAGGGCAGAACAAACCTGAATTAAAAAGGCGAATTCCTTTTTTGTTGATCAACTGGTGTTCAGAATTTGCTTATCAGCTAATAGCCAATTACTCAGAGAGGGGAGATTTTTATTTGTTTTTATAAAGTATATACATAGTATAGACCATGTTTATTTTGATCTCTCCATAATATGCTTTATTTATGTTTATTTAATTTTCCCTCTAGCTGACTTTTTTCTTTTGTATAATTGCAAAAACTGTAATTATTAAATTTTGATTTTGCATTTTTCTTTCTCACTTGAAAATAACGTGAACAAAAAACAAAATGAATAAATTAATCAAAACAAACCGAAACGAAATGAAATGAAACGGCGCCCCACTAACGCATTCTCTATGTCAAAATCGATTAACACGAAACGAAACGAATGGAATTCGAACTAACCTATGAAAAAATCAATGCGTTAACCTAACGAAACGGTGTGGAATTCAAACTAACCTATTTAAAATCATGTGTATGTGTGTATATATATAAATGTGTGTGTGTGTGTGTGTGCGTGGGGCAGATGACGATGCAAAAGAGCCGCGTCCTGTCTCCGACGGTAAGAGGTCTTAACTAGCATTTCAGACTAAAACGATAATAAACAAATTCGCAAAACACAAAAAAAATAATAATAAATAAATACTTGAAATCTCGAAACTTGAAACCAAAATCACGTATTTAATGTTTGGAATTTGCTTTGTTTGTTATCTTTAGTTTGCTTTTGTTTATATTCGTTTTATGTTGCGTGTATTTTGTAAACATTGTATGTATGTATGTATGTGTGTGTGTCGTAATCCACGTGTCTATGTGTGTAGTGTATCAATTGCATGTAGTTACGGCTGATTGCCAGAGTGTGTCACGCCTTTAGTCGTATCAACTCAGCTCACCTTCCACTCGCTCACTCACTCACCTTTCGAATGCTTCTCATTTCCGAACCAAATACGCAACAGGCGCCACCTTCGGAACCGGCATCACCGCCATCAAGCTAACTGCCCTCGGCCGTCCCCAGCTGCTGGTGAGTGTTTACATACATACACATATATATGTATATATATATATGTATATATACATGTCATCTAATTGCTAGCTCTATAACTAATTGCATTTTTTCATTTAGTTGCAACTGTCGGAGGTCATAATGCGCACACGTAAATATATGGAGGCACTTGTCGGCGGTCAGGGCAATGTGTTGACCCATCATAAGACCATCAAGGATCTCGAGAAGTATTATGCCAGCGTCGGCGACAACAAGGATGTGCAGCAATTCTTGAAGAATGTCACGTCCGACAAGGAGGGGTGCGTCAACTACTAACTAACTATGCTAGCTACTCGCTTCTGCCTTCTGGCTCTGTATTGCAATGAAAATCGATACGGAATTCACAGCTTTTAGTTTAGTGAAATATTAGTATAGTTTAAGTAGTGTGCGACCTTAATTGTAGCATATTTGGTCAGGGCGTTGTGAACCCATCAAAAATGGGTATTCAGGATGAGTCGAAAGCTTAATTTTAAGTGTTGTATAATGATATATATTGATAAGTCAAGCCAATCAGTTTGCTGTTTTAGGCATAAGTTGTATTTTGGATACCTCGCCCACAACAAAAAGAAAAACGTAGAATAATAGGTAGAGCAGCTCTTTCATTGAGCTCAGAGTATCTTCAAGTCACTCTTGCTTTAGGTTTTCTACTTACGATATAACTAAATGCTCATCTATATCTATCTTCGGCTCCTATAGCATATTGCATCTGTTCCCCTGGTCTGGTATTGTCGATGAGGACTCACAGCTGAGCGACACATTTCGCGTGCCCGATCCACTGACTGGTCAAATGCGTCGATTGATCTCACAAATATCGCCCAAAGAGGAGGAGATGTTTAGAAACATGATTCGTCGTCTAAACACAATTGTAAAGGTGTGTTGACTACTATAACAAATATATTGTAATAGATGTGAATTGTAATTCCTTATCGGATTCCATAGACTGCCGCTGAGCTGGATGTGCGCATTATGGTTGATGCGGAGCAAACATATTTCCAGCCAGCTATAACGCGCATCACTCTGGAGATGATGCGTAAGTACAACAAGGACAAGGCCATAGTATTCAATACCTATCAATGTTACTTGCGTGAGACATTCCGTGAGGTATGAAGAAGAAGAGGAACGCCACAGTTTAAGTTGCCATGATACTAAGCTTTCCATATTGCAGGTGGTCACAGATTTGGAGCAGGCAAGTCGACAGAATTTCTATTTCGGTGCCAAGCTGGTGCGTGGCGCTTATATGGAACAGGAACGCGCGCGCGCACAGGCGCTGGGCTATGCTGATCCCGTGAACCCCAGCTACGAGGCCACTACCGAAATGTACCACAAGACCCTGGCGGAGTGTCTCCGACGCATAAAGGTATGAGTCTATATTGGCTTGGCTTTGACTTCAATTCGATTTAAATGTCATCTTTTACGCTTTCTGCAGGTTCTGAAGGATTGTGGTCAGGATGCACGCAAAATTGGCATTATGGTTGCGTCCCACAACGAGGATACGGTTCGCTTTGCCATCGAGAATATGAAATCCATCGGCATCTCGCCAGAGGATAAGGTCATATGTTTTGGTCAATTACTGGGCATGTGTGATTACATTACCTTCCCGCTGGGTAAATATATGAATAGTGTGATTTTGGTCATCTCACGATGTTTAACACTTGCCCCCATTCATTTGGCCAACAGGTCAGGCAGGCTATTCGGCCTACAAGTACATACCGTATGGACCCGTTGAGGAGGTGCTGCCATATTTGTCGCGTCGTGCCCAAGAGAACAAAGGTGTGCTGAAGAAGATCAAGAAGGAGAAACGATTGCTTCTCAGTGAAATACGTCGCCGCCTATTCCGCGGCCAGCTCTTCTATACGCCGAAGGGCAACTATGTACCCATCTAAAGTGGATGCACCGACAGATGAAGACACGCCATCCATTTATTTATGTAAATATATATACATATGTATATATGTATGTATGTATGTATGTATGTAGGCATATGTATGTATGTAGGTATACATATATATATATTTATATATATATATAGATATATATTGTGTAGAGCATTACAACTGACTATATCGACGATAAACCGACACATACACACACACACACACACACACACACACACGTACCCACACCACATACAGACACCCACAGAACACCACAGAAACCCACACAGACACCCACACAGATATTCAACAGAAACCGAGTAGTTTAATTTCTTTTAAATTGTTCGTTTTTATTCTGAATGTTCTCTCGTTAGGTCACTCGTAACATATACAAATCGAAATATATATATTTATAAATATATATACATATATATATATATATATATATATATATATATATATATATATGTGTGTGAATATGTATATATATATATATACATATATATACATGGCTTCATGGGAGTATATGCGAAAAGCAAAAGAGAAAAATCTATGAAATGTGAAGGTTTACAAATTTTATATACATGTTTTTAGCGCATATATATATATATATGTATATGTATATATGTTTATGTATGTGCATAAATATGCGTATGTAAAAGTGTATATGCATATATGTATATGTGTTTGTATACGCGTATGTATATATTTACAGGAGGAAAGAAACCTAAAAAGCTCATATGAAAAGTAAAGGAAAGCGATTTGCATATTATATATATATATATATATATGTATACATATATGTATATCCATATATATTTGAAAATTGTCATTTAAATATTTGTATGTCTTGTTGTAACATTTATCAAGTTATGCGTGTGTTAAAATAAAATATATTTAAAAAAAAAGAAAAGAAAATGTAATAAAAAGCCGTAAACCAAACAAACTAAGAACGTAAAATTTATCTAGAGCGTATTACAAAACAAATACATATATGAAATGAAAATCACTTAAGTAAAAAGTTAAAGCAAAACAATACATATACATGCATATACATGTGTGTATGTATGTATATATGTGGCTGCATTTTAGACTAGTTTCTCGTTAAATTCTAATTCAATTTGTCCTCGATATTGTGTGATCTTATATATTTGTTTCCTTAAGTTTAATTTAGATATATAAATATATATATTTCACCTTTATATATACATATACATATATGTTTGCAAACCAGGAATTAATCGAAATCGAGCTAAACGAAAATACTATAATTATGCTTAATTTATTTGTAACTTTTATTCAACATGATAGAAATTTATATATAGTATATATATAGGAGCTATATGTATACCTTCCTCCTGCCCGGCACTGCTTCATACACACACACACACACACACACACACACACACACACACACACACATACGCACATAACTAGTTCTGTTATCAGTGTGCCTATCGTTTATCGATCACTATTTAGCTGAATGTTATTGCGCCTAATCTCTCGAAAACGTGCACATTTTAAATTATTATATATTCAATAGACATTCATCGATTTATACTATATACAATGTCACGCAGCATGATATATGAGGTATTTCATTCAATATAGCATACGACAAAGCAGAATTGCATAAACATATGTAAGAAATGAGAAATTAATAAAAATAAATCCACAAAGTCAATAATGTATGAATGTTAACTATTTCAATGACAATAATAAAATGTTAAAACCAAATCAATTGCTGTTTGCAATTTATTGCGAGGGTCGCCTAACGAACATCTATGGATGGATCTAGTGATCCAGTCGAACATTTTCCGGTTTGCCTTCAAAATAGTCATTTTATTTTTTGGGTCACCCTAAAGCTATTCTACTTTAATGCATGTACTCTTGTCACTGATTGGAAAGAGACAGATGTTGTATTTGATTCTGTTATACTATATAACAGTTTCAATGGTTTACTGGGAAGATATCAACAGGTATCTGGGTATCCCAGAGATCAGTGAACACAGTAGACAAAGTATGTGATGAAGGATGAATGGCTTCAGATTCCATATCAAGAAAGATAACATTATACAATAACAGCAAACATTTCTACACAGTTTAAAATGTACTTGAATGCACTTGTATTTAGTTTAAATATATATACATATTGTATAACTAAATTTCTAATTTATATGCTCCATAGATCGCATAGCAAAAGTAACGCTTATGCACTACACAGAGGTATTTTTAGGGCTAAAAACAAAACAGACTAATCTATATTAAAACGCTTTCTTTCGCTTCGGCACATTGCGTCGCTTGCCATAGTCCACCTCGCTGACCATCAGAGGATCGTTGCTCTGTCGCTGGTAGGCAGCCTTGGCACCTGTTAAGCGCGCCTGCTTAGGCGCTGGTTGTGCTGTGCTCTGATTCAGAACAACGCGTTTCAGCGCGCTGGGCAGTATGTATTCGGGCACATGGGAGAGATGCGATTGTATTTTGAGGGTGCGCGAAGGTTTGTCATGGCGCAGCGCCATGAGATCGCGTTTGTTCTCCTCGAAGAAACCCTTGAGCTTCTCACAGTTTAGTATCTCAGTTTTGATCTCCTTAATGCGCGTGTCGTGGACAGCAACGCGTGTGGCAGCACGCCAGCAATCATTGGCGCGATAACGGAACGCCTCCACTTCCTCCAACTTGAATTGATAAGGCCTATAAAGGGAAGAGTATTCAGTGTAAGTATGCGATGATATGCGAGCGAAGATCGCGCTGTAGTTGTTTTACTTGATGATATCCTCTGCTGGCTTCTGTGGCTGATCCGATAGTGCATCGACTGTCAGATGCGGCTGCTTGCCGAGAGATATGCGCAGCTTCTCCTCCACTGCCTGATTGATGGGCGCCTCCTTGATGCTGACAAAGGACAGAACGGAGCCTTTGTTGTTGCCACGCGCTGTGCGACCAGCCCGATGTATGTAGGAGGTAACGTCGCGTGGAAAGTCAAAGTTGATGACATTATTGACACCCTGAAAGTCGATGCCTCGCGATGCGCTCGACTCATGATCGTTTTTCTGTTGTCCGCCTTTGTTTTTCGTTTTGCCCGCCGGCTTCTCCAGCAGATGCTCATCGGAGGCAATTATAATGTCGTAGACACCACGATTAAACTGATTTATGGTATGTATGCGTATATTGGCGGGCAGCTCTGAATTGAGAACGCACGAGCGTATGCCAAACTGTTCCAGAAACAAACGTACCCTGGCGGGAGGTAAGAAGGGAATATCGTTATAGCATAAGCATTCAGCAGAGTCTCATTTACAATAGCCTGATGAGCGCCGTCAGAGAGAAGATTAGTCAATGGTCATGCGTGCGCCAATTGTTGCCAATTGCGCAATCCCCAATTGAAATCAATTTCATCATCGGCTCAAGATTGAGTTGCTACAAATGCTATAGCCCGCTTCACTTACTTATAGCAGCGATCCACATTGTTCACAAAAATTATGCTCTTGCCCTGGATGAGCGTTAGCTTCAACAGAGCATACAATATGGCTGGCTTCTCGTTCTCCTCGGCTAGGATGCGGTGATGGCTGAGCTGATCGAGGGACACCAAATCGGGCTCCTCAAGTTTCAACGTGACCGCATTGTGGAGGCAAAGACCTTTCATGCGTGCGACATCGTCGGAAATGGTTGCCGAGACGAGAACCGCTTGATAAATGGGTGGCAAGAGTTTGATTAGCTTTTTGAAGTCCTTCTCATAGCCAAAGGCAAAGATTAGATCTGCCTCATCCACGACCAAGGTTTCGATGTGCTTTAGGTCGACTATGTCTGCATGGGCCAATATCTTTGCGGGCGTTGAAACCACAATATCTGGACGCTCGGCGAGGGCATGGCGTTGAGTAGCCGCGTCATTGGAGCTGCCTGAAATGTCTGTTACACGCACCACCTTGCCACATGAGTCGGACAGTTGTTCGATCACCTGGCGAGATTGCCGGCACAGCTCCTTGGTGGGACAGAGAACCAAGGCGCTGACACACTGTTCGCTGGAATTCAGCTTGGAGTTGAGAATCTTCTGGATGAGCGGCAGGGCATAGGTGGCCGTTTTGCCGGAGCCAGTACGAGCACGCACCACCACATCCTTTCCCTCTAGCAGCAGTGGAATGGCTGTCGACTGGATCAATGTCGGTTGCACCCAACCCAACTGCGCAATAGCCTGATTGAAAAAGGTAATAGAGGTAAGATAAGGAGCAAAAATTAGTTATATATATATTAATTGGTTACCTTTAGTATGCGTTGGTCTAGCTCCAGTTCATGGAACTGCAGCAGTTCCTTAGCTTGGCTCATTGTGCTCGCAGGAATTATTCGAAATGCGTGTAGCGTGCAGTCGGCAGCATGCGAAAAGGTAGCTCAGTGTTGAGAAACGTATAAATAAAGTGAAAACCTATCGACGTTACACTTTCAACATATAAATATATTTAATAGCTATGCATGGATGCTTAAATACTTCAATACCAAGCGATAAATATAATTATGGTATAAAAAAACTTCTTTACGGAGATGATTCTACTTTTTTAATATACCCATGGAAATATTAGAAACATCGATATATTTCAACGAGCGCAGCACACATCAATTGCTCCTCCAATACAGAGCTGCAAAACAATTAATCTACCTCGGCTACTAATGTTAATATTAATAAATATAAAGATAGTTTTCCTTACACTTTTATTTCAATGTTGATATGCATTTATTTTTACAAAGGATATGCAATGAGTATTGAGCAACTATCGATTAGATTGCTAGCAATTGCTTACCAACAGCGACATCTAGCGGTTTGAATATTAAAGAGTTTGCTCGATTTTATAAAATAATCGATATTACCTAGTAGATATAGCGGCTCATGAAAATTTAAACATAAACCTTTTGAGAAAAGTTGTATTGAAGGTTTATTTTTGAAGTTTTTGTATTTTATTTTCTATTCAAAATGAAAACTACATAAATTGATTTAAATTTTCTTTTTTTTTTTAATAGAAAAAAAAAACAAGTGTGTGTATGTGTTGTTTGTATGTGTGTGTTAGAGAAGTAGTGTATGGGTTCGTGTGTATTATACAATTCTGCATTATTTTAATATTAATGACGGCATATGACATTGACATAGACTTTGGCCGCATACATAAATACTTTTTATGTAGTTATTATATAATATCAATTTTGTAATAATTCTTAAATATTTTTATGTTATTCTCTTGTTTGTTTTATTTATTTATTTTTGGTTTTTTTTTTTTTTCGTCTGTAACCAAAATGCTTCTAAAAGTTTTCGTCACTTTTCTTTAGTCTCTAAGTATTGTTTCGTTATCTCACTCCAACATTTTTGTTTTGTATTTAAGGGCATACACCATAATAACCATAATAATAATAGTATTTTATAATAATCATAATAATAAGCCAACCAGCGAATGGATTGGCATCAATTGAATATTTTACATAAACTACTCTGGACCTTTTCAAAATTAGCCATGTTTTTTTCTCTTGTTTTTTTTTTTTTTTTTCATTTTTTTTTTTAAATTCTTAAAATTAATTTTTTTTTATATTTTTATTTTGTGTTTAAGCTGGGCTTTAATTTGATTTATATATATATATTTATTTTTTTTTGGGAAAGAAGTTGAGTTGATGTAAGAAATAGGTGCACTAATCGATAGGTAATATGTATATGTATATATATACATATATCTTTATGAATGACTTAAGATGCAAGCGAGTGTGAAAAAGCGGCCAAGCATATTTGAAATATTATATACCCTATATACTATGAAATATGAGAACGGTCTATGCGTATGTGTGGGAAGAAAAGCCTAAAGGAAAATAATTAACAGAAACAAGTATAATAGCTTTGTATTACCCATTGGTCCGTGTTTACCTTGGATCCACATATACATATGTATATACATCTGCCAACAGAGCAACTACATAAAATCTGGTCGAAATTTCATCAATTGGTGCCACAAGCCAAGCCAATTAAATCGAAAAGATATGTCTCCATTTGGAATGGAATTAATTAATTAATTCATTAATTAATTAATATCATTATTATTATGATTTGTAAATATCTGGGGGTAACAACTACGCATACACATATAAATATATATATATGTATATATATAGATTAGTTTCATGTGCTATATCTTTGAAAAACTTATAAACTTAACAATTCCAACTTTTCGCTTTCGCTTATTATCATCAAACATAATTCGTTAACTTTGTGCGGAAAATAAGTGAATTTCATTCTGTTGTTCATCTTCCTCTACCTCTTTATCTCACTCTATGTTTAAAACTAATTGCATCCAAGAATGTTCCAATGATCCCAACTGATATGCCGTACGATTTCAAGAAGCTACAACCATTCACATCAAGCATTATATACAATATTTAAAGAACGAATGTGGGGCTGTGAGGGGTGGGTGGGGGAATGTTGGGAAATGCTTGCTTTCTATATAAATATTTAACTGGTATATAGCCAACGCAAACAAAAAAAAAAAAACACGGCCACAACTCATAAATTTCAATTTGCAAAATGAAATTTTCTTTAGTTTTTCTTTTGTTTTTTTTTTTAATTAAGGTTTTCAGAAGTTTGTACCTTCTGTATTTCGCATACGCCCTTAGATACGATCTATATGTGCTACATCTGACTCGTAGTGTATCGTTACATCTCTTAGACTTACAACTAGAGTATTCATTTATGCTATGTACGTTTAAACAACCCATTGATTAGAGTAAAAGTTGAAAATGCAATCCTGGACAAGATTCTTAGATTTTCAATTTTCATTTTGATTTTTGATTTTTGTTTTCGTTTTTTTGGCTTATGCATTTTCTCATTTTCCACTTGCACTAAAACTTATTCAAGTTTTTCTTGCATTCAATTGTTATTATTATTATTATTTTTTTTTTTTTGTAATATTTTTTCATCTTGTTCTGTTCGGCCTAGCCAGAATGTTGTCATCGCTGAAAAGGCTTGACCAGAGCGAATACTATAAAAAACACAACCATAGTTAGGGGACTGGACATGAATCGAGTCCCATTCGCATGTTGCATGGCCGCTGGCTCCTCACCTGAAAGCAAAATGCGGAATCATTTACATATGATGCATATAATGGCATTCACTCTAAATCCGTCTGTCAAAGTTATTGTTGACTGTATTTCTCTAAGTTGTCCTGGTAATGGGTTTCTGAGTGGTCTGCTTATTAGATTGGGATCCACTCGATCCACTCCTGCCATGCTCTTTGCATAGACAGAAATAAGCTTTAGCTTATTTGACATAAATATTCTGTAAACTTGACGATTGCATAGGCTGCTAGTTAAAATTTAACATCTATCTTATATGAAACAAAGTCAGATCTTAACTAAGAGTCAATAAAGTTTCTTTAAAATTCAGAATTGTGAATAAAATTTCAGTTTGTAGTTGTATTTCTAATACAAGCGTAATTTTAATTCAAGTTTTATATAGTTTTATTTGACATGTGGTCAAATATATATCTATATATATTTATATAATTCCCTAAAGACGCTTTTCTTAACCATTTGTCAACCGTTTTCTATAGTCTTCTAAAGTCAAAGTCAAGCGCTTTGGCCTCTTTAGTAGCTATCCATTCTATTCCATACGGACTTACCGTTAAGCACATGCACTACAACAGTTTCAGTTATCTCATTGCCCAGCATGCAGGTGTAGTTGCCCGAGTCCTGTCGATTCGCATTGGCTATGTAAAGACGACTCAACGCCCTGCCAGGCAGCATGTCTGTCTTAACGCTAAGATAGGGATAGATGCAGATTAGATATAGGATTAGAGTATATACATACATATATGTATGTATATAGGATGGGAGTGGGAATAGACCTACCTAATGCCACCTCGACTGGTATCGTAGTTGAGCGATCGCTGGCCGTGCCGCCAGGTGATGTAGGACGATGGATGCGGTATCCTTGAGATGACGCACTGCAACTCGATGGTGCTGCCAGCCTTGTAGTACTTCTCGGGCGTGGCCGATCCTCGCTCGTCGAGAATTTCCACATGAGGAACTGCAATGTCACAGGCGCGCCATAATGATGCCTCACAGATATACATACATACATACGATCCTGGTACTTACCAATTATAGTTAGGTAAACGAGCAGCACCAGCGGTGGGTGCGATGACACTTGGCACTCGTATGGTCCCTCGTCCCGTTCGTTCGCATATTGTATCAATAGCTTCCAGTCGTTGGGCTCCTCGAACTCCAGCGAATAACGCGAATCGCCGCTGTACGTGTGCTGGCCGAAGGTGATCAGAGTCAGGTCCTCGCCCTTGCGCCGCATCCAGGACACCGTCTTGCCCTGCAAATCGTTGACGCGACAGTGCAGATAGACATTCGATGATAGCTGGGTGCTTATATTAATTGTCGTATACGGATCGGCGAAGAACGGGAATGGCTCGTGCGTGGTCGTCTCCGTGACCTCCAGCTCCTCATCTTCCGGCGTGTCTGTGAAGGGCGACGAGAACTCTTGCCAGAAGTTTTTCGGAAACGTATCAAACGGGTCTCCTGCTCGTGGACGTTTCACTGCAAACGAAATCCAAATTTATATATACGTACATATGTATATATGTATATTTTGTATGCATGTATGCAACAGGCGGCAGGCAACACATTGATCAAACTCGATTTTCCAATTTCGTTTTTTGGTCATAATTCGGAAATTATAAGAGCTATGAGCTTTACGTTTGGTATATGGCCTCTTTTAAAGTGTTAACAGGCTCAATTTATAATCTTCCTCCAAGCTTTGGCAATTTGAATGCAAATTTTAATGATATGTAAATGAATTGGTTGAAAATGCAAATGAAAGAAAATGGCACGACCCACGAAAATCGGTTAAGCTTTTTGTGTTTTTAATCCAGATCAAACTGATAAACAAATTTATTCATAGCACTTGAAGATTATAGATGGATGTATGTTAAATCTTTGGGTTCATAAGTAAGTAACTGTTTCAAATCTTAAGCCTTTATAAAGGTTTATAAATAAATATATATTTGGTATGTGGTTATCGTTATATACGGCTTAAGATATTCAAATAAAATTCTTCCAATTTGAATATACATTATTCTGTAACATTTTACCTCTACTATAATTTTAAATAAAGAGATACATAAATAAAATCTGGCTATAAGTTTTTCTTCATTTCCACAAATCTCATAAGTTTAGCTTTATTTAAACTTCTATTCAAAGTGCTTAAGGAGAAGCTTACGAATAAACTAAGAACTTACATGTCGTCGATGTAGAACCGGAGCCTATGTGATGTACCGATGAATATATAATTGCAAATATCCAAAATAATCTAGATTTCATCACTGTCATACAAAGATGGTAAATGCAAATATCATAAATATAAATATATATATAGAGACATGCATGTATGTGTGTATATATTGGGCATCGTCTATAACTCACCTAAGCATATGCGCATACAACAAATGTACTCGAATCCAATTAGAATATTTGATTTACGTTTTATCTAATCAGCGACATCTTCTTGACACGCTCTTGCCCTTGCTTGCCTTTTCGCTCCACCTCTTTCCTCGTATTTGCTTTTCTTTTCGCTGCCTTTTTTTTTTTTTTGTTGTCGATTGCTCCTCAATGCAATTTGTATTTATTTGGGATCTCGTATCCTTCACTGTCTGCTGCTTAGCATATTGCGATTTGCGTGAGTGGAGGAAGCTGCATGGATTGATTCTCTCTTTTTCACTGTGCGAGATGGAAGGAAAAAGGTTTTATATTAGCTGCACAATTTCATTGTCCCAGTGTCTGTCTGTCGGTGTGTATGTGTGTTTGTGTGTTGATTTCAATTTCAGTTTGTATTTTTCTTTGGCAATTTCAATCTTTTTTTTTGCTTTTGGATTTTTTTTTATAGTGAGAGCTAGTTGGATGCTGCTTAGATGACCAATAATTGGAATGTAGGTCAGGTTGCGATATGCGCATGCCACAATAGTCTACTCTACTCTACTCTCCGCTCGCCTCCTCTCCCATCCTCTTCCCTGATTTGCTCGTTTCTGTGAGCTACTCAACTCCAATCAGAGAACGTTTAATGAGCTCTCAAGTTTTCGATATGAGGCATTTCTTATTGGATTTAAGCACAGCTTGTGCACACATTTTATGTCTCAATTTAAATCCTAATGGCAATAGCACTTAACAATAACAAAATTCCACATAATATTCTTTTGTTTATACGAACTGACTTTTGTTATAAAATGCATGCATTTTGGTTTTCATATTTGTCGCTGGGCATTGCTCACTTTTAATGATATCATAATAGAATCTATGCCCATGTTGCAAGCGCCGGCCCGCCGAGACAACGTTGTTGGTTCGCACGCAATTGACACGAGACTGCAGGAGCAAAGGATTCGGGATTCCGTTTGCCAATTATGTGCTCTGCCAATTGTTTCCTCGCTTTCTCTCTCTCTCTCCCTACCAATCCATGGCTTTTATCTGAAGGCAGAAGATGCCAGCATGCTTTACACTATAGGGGCTGCTGTGGCGCCAACAGCACAGAGCTGCCAGACCACTGGAAGTAATTTAAAGGAATATAATAATATTCAATTAATTGAATTTAAGATTAATATCTTTACCTTAAATACTATTTCTACATACATATATTATGTTTCCCTTTTAGTTTGCTGGCAGCTTAACAGTATGCAACTGTTATTGCTTAAAACAGCGCCATCTAGTGTGTTCCGTTTTATTGTCAAGTGAAAGCACTATCTCAGACGTCAATGTTTTACTTGTTCATTACGAAAACGAACTTTAGGATATAAACAACTATACAAAACACCACTCGATAATATAGACCTAAATTCAAGCAGATCACAAATATTGCATATCCAATACCAATTGCTGCGCCATCTAGCGGGCTGTTTTGTTGTCAAGCTAACACTCTCTTAGGACTCGCCGTTACGCAGATAAATTTGTAATTTTTTTTGGATAAGTGCACGCCAAAATTCGAGCAAACAAACCCACACACACACACACAACATCAAAATCGCAGTTAAACGCGCGTAAAGAATTATCGTCATCGGTTTGTTTTGATTTGAATTGTTGCTATTGTGGCTGCTTCCTGCGCATGTGCAATTCCAGTGAGAGAGTAAGCATAGTTGCGGGTTTGTGTGAGTGTGTGTGTGAGCACATGTGCCCCTTATCTGTTAGTTTTTTTAGTGGTGGTGCGATATGGCAAACCAAAATTTTCGAGAGAGCACGAGTCGCAGCCGAGCATTCACATGCACTCACACACGCACACACACTCATACGAGCAATTATGCTCAGTCGGCAAAAATAACCGTTCATTTCATTTTCCGCGTCATTGCTGACATTTCATGCAGCGATTTCTTCGAATTTTCAATAAGATATTTCGCTGCCCGCCCTTAAAGCAACGGCTAACCAGTAAGAAAATTGTTCTTTTTATGCAGATTGGAAACGTGCGCGAAAGTGCTTTGAATATTAAGCAGCCACGCCGTAAATTTAATTCCAGACATTCAGTGAATTTATAAAATTCAATTGACGAACTCTGCCGAAGAGGGCAGAACAGAGCACAGCACAGAACGGCACAGTACGACGCGGCTGGCGTAGCCTATAGTAACCCATCGTCACATATACAGTGACGCAGGCAGCGCTGCTTATTGTGACAGCGAGTCGGCTGAGCTTCCTCCACCCAGCGGTTGTATTTAGGCAGCAAACGGAGTCCGAGACGACAGCAACGCAGCAAACGCAGCGGCTGTTCTTCCTCTTCTTCTTATTACTACAACTACTACTATTTGACATTTAGTTGGAAGTTTTGGAAACTTCGCAGTGCAATGGAGGAGTATTCGCGTGTTTTAAGCATTTTGGGCGGCATTGCTATGAGCATTGTCGGCTTTCAGATCTGCCGCAAAGTCTTACCCTGGATCTATGCAAATGTGCTGGGCCCCAAGCTGTGCGGCCCCTCGGTGAATCTGGCCGAGATGGGCGAATGGGCAGGTGAGTTGGAGCACAGCCAGTCCGGCTGCCATTTGCACTTTGTGCACGGCACTGCGATAAGCGTAGTTCACAGTACCTGATAACGTGTGGCCCATTACTCAACCTGTTAACACAAATATCGTTCGTCTATTGCAGTTGTCACCGGCTCCACGGACGGCATAGGCAAAGCATACGCCAGGGAGGTACGTACGCAAGCGAGGGATGCATTTTGGCAGCTTTCAATAAGATAATTGGAGCTAGTTGGAGCCAGAGTAGGCTATAGTATAAGCTAGCATTATGTCATGTTAAATGCGGGAATATGAGTTCACATGCACATTATATATATGTACATATGTATATACATATATATATATATATATATATATATATATATTCCTGATCAATAGAACAGATATGGTCATGCGAGCTTATGAAACTGTTATTCTGAATGTAGCCTAGCCTCAGTTTTTTTTATTTGTAGTGATATCGACCATTAATTACTAACTTTATTATGCTCCTAACCTAACAGTAAAACTATGTTATTGTACTAATAATATAAATAGGCGTAGAAACATTCGATTCGAGCTCTTTTATGCGCAAACTCTTGAACATAATCTCCACGATCTGTATATACGTATAGCAGGGTATTTCGCTAGGGCATTTAACAACGAATATAGCCATTTACTTTATTCTTTTTTTTTTATATTCATATCAAAGTTGACGATGACTTGAACAATTCTGCAATGCAAAAATATATAAAGAAATCTCTATAGGCAGTACAAAAAAAGATGCAATTAACGATTTGCCAATTGAATATTAAGGCTAAGCTAGGGCTTAAGCATTGCAAACATGACTCAGCTCTCAGTTCTATAGACTAAAGATCTCTGGTTTTTCAAACGCGCCAATGCACTTGGTTGCAATTTCGTCAAGTGCTAATTTTCTATTAGGCAGCTAAGTGCGATCACAGGTGACAAAACTTGGCAAATAATTTGTAGAGCTTTGTTTTCTGTTTGCTCAACTGCCCTGCAGCTGTTGACATTGCACTATTCAATATTCAATACTCAATAAACAATAGTCAATATTCAGCATTCAATATCCAATATCCAATATTCAGCGGATTTTGTGGTTCAGCAGCTGGTGTCAGCTCGCTACTAGGAACGATTTGTTTGCTATGCCCAGAACTTTGGAACACAGCATAAAGCGAGTTGCGCCGCTTTGTTGACACTGCGTTCACATATGATCTCTGGATCGGCTGTTGGTTTTTAGCTAGACTAAATCCACGGCTTATGTTTCCCTTTCGATATAATTAGTATTCGATATACCCATTCAATCCTATTTAATTTCGTCGTCTTCTGTTTCTATATCTATTTATATACACTGCCTGACTCTGTGGGGTCACTAACAAAATCGTTTCGTATTTCAATTAGTTGTTCCATATATGTATTTATATATAGTCTAAAAGTTCTTGTAGGTTTACTTGAAAATGTAACTAGAAAATGTTCGATATAATCTATTCTTATCATTGAATTTCTTTAATTTTCATGATATGATAAGAAAATTCCATTTGTATATGTAACAAATAGAACTAGTTATAGGGCATAAAACATTTGTTTATAGATTATACAAATATATACTTAGTTCCAAATATAAAGATATATAGTTATACGTATGGTATATGGCTCATATAAGATTTATATTGTAACTATACTATATATTATATATATGCATAACTATATATCATCATATATCATCTCCGAACATCGAATATTTAGATGGATGTATACCTAGCTTTACTAATGCTTAGTGTTACTCATTAAGCCAAGATTTATAAACAAAGATCGCTAGCATTTACAGATCTTATCCATTATCTAATATAACTCAACTAAGTAATTGCATTTTTATTTTCTAGTTGGCGCGTAAGGGACTGAAATTGGTATTGATATCGCGATCCTTGGACAAGCTGAAAACAGTAGCCAAGAAGATTAGTAAGACATGCATATATGGCTCGTAGTATAATCCTGTTTTATTAACTCAATTCTGTGGCATACTTGCAGGCGAGGAGTTCGGCGTCGAGGTGCGCGTCATCAATGTGGACTTTACCAGCGGCGTGGATATCTATGACAAGATACGCCAGCAGACAGCTGGTCTGGATGTGGGCGTCCTGGTGAACAATGTGGGCATCAGCTATAGCTATCCCGAATACTTTTTGGACTGCTACAATGCGGATCCGAAGTTTTTGTGCAATATCGTTGCCGCGAACATACATTCCGTTACCCACATGACGGCCATCTTCATGCCAGCCATGGTGCAGAAGCGTAAGGGCGTGATTATCAATTTGTCTTCAACAGCGGGCGTTATACCCAATCCCTTGCTTAGCGTGTACAGCGCCACAAAGGTGAGTCGCCGAGAGTCTTACTGGATGAATTTAGTTGCCATATGATTTGTAATTAATATATCCAATTGTGCTTGGCAGGCCTTTGTGAACAAGTTCAGCGATGATCTGCAAACGGAGTACAAAACCGATGGGATAATTATACAGAGCGTGCAGCCTGGTTTTGTGGCCACCAACATGTCGAAGATAAGTAAGCCGAGTGTGTTTGCGCCCACGCCTGAAACGTATGTAAAATCAGCTTTAGCGACGCTTGGCATTGCCACTCAAACTGCTGGATATTTGCCACATGCACTGCTTCAACTGGTCATACATTTTACAGAGGCTGTATTCGGTGATCAGTTTGCTAGAAACGAAGTTCTTAAGAACATATTAGGTACACGCAAGCGCGCTCTGCGTCGCCTCGCTAAGGAGCGATAGAAGCTATTCATTTCCATATAATCATGTCCCAAAAAGAAAAACCAAAAACCAACAAAAGAAAAAAAAAAATCTTAAAGGCCATTACGAATCTAAAGCAAGTTAATTGAATTAAGGATTGGGGGAGAAGCAGAAAGGACTCGAGACATTCGGGATGGGAAGGCATACAAATAAATTTTAAGTGATGCCTGCCATACGTGCCGCCATTTATATATAGACGTATATATATATATATATCTATATATATATTTATAGAACAACAAACAAACTTTTACCAATACCAATAACTCAAATGTTTTCAAATTCAAATAAGTATTGTTAGTTTTGCAGTGCAAATAAATTGGAAACCTAAATTTAACGGTTGTTTTATTTAAACTCGGCAACATTTATCGGTCGCTGGTAGTCTGCGTGGCGGTCTGTCGATATGTCATCGAATTGAGCCTACAATATATAATCCATATTATCGTTATCGATATGAAATCAACAAATCTAATGGCACCAACACAGTTGGAAACTTTGATTTTGCATTTATTGTATTTGTGATTGTGATTGAAAGTGGAAGTGAACGCCACCGCGTGATGAATAATTACGGCCACGCCGCTTGACCAACGACGAACGCGCCAACTCAAATTCCAATTCGTTATTATCTACGCAGCAGGGCCAACGGCAGCAACAACGGCAGCAACACCAACAACAACAGCCAGCAACAACATAGCAGTAGCCGCAAACGATTTTATGAAGGCAGAGCTGCAGGCAGCAATCGTTGTACCGCTCTTATCACTCTTATCGTAAAGCGCGCCGCCCCCTTTGGCAGTTATCAATATCAACTTGTTGCTATAAACGCAGGACGGATGTTCTCTGATCCCTGAGACGAATCCAAGATCAAATTCAAGTGCAACAACGACGACGACGACGACGTCATTTTTCGAATATTGAACGCAAGGGCGGAGTGCAGAGGGCATTGAGCGTGAGGCGTGTGGCGTGTGGCGTGGGGTGTGGGCAAGGGGGTGGCGGAAGTGGTTATAGAGAACTATTTTTAATAGTGGCCAGACGACACATTGGAGGACATGACAAAAGCGACAAACTAAGCAAAAAAGCAACGCGTCAAAAATGTATACAACGCATAAAATATTCAAATACAAAGCAGACGCAACAACAGCAATAATAACAGCAATTGTAAGCCACTAGCCCACACACACATACACTCGCACATCTAAGGAGTGGAACAGCTGGCAGCAATGGAGAGACGCCGCCCGTTGTTTCCCATTGAACCTGAGCCGCCAACAACGCCCACACAGCGCCTGACCCAGCTGGCAACGCGGTAAGTGAAGACGCTGCAGCAACTTCAAATGCGTGCCGTCGTGTGTGTATCCTTTAGGGCATATGTATGAATGTGTGTGTGTGTGTGTGTATGTATATGAATGCCTAATGATTAGTGATGGGCGAATGAGTTGTGGGGGAGGTCGTGGGTGGGGGAGGTAAAGTAAAGTCTATCGGTCATTATTATTTATAAATAGGCTGCGCTTCCTGCCCACACAGACACACACACACACACTCTCTCTCTCTGTTTCCCTCTCCATTTCGATTTCAGTTTTAATTTCGATTTCGATTTTTGGCTTTCAGCGCGCTACGTGCTCTGCAAATAAACTGGAAGATTATCATATCGGGCATAGTATCGACGCTGTTGGCCGTTATTTGGTATTATCCAACGTTATTTCTGTTTTTCGCATTCGTCATCTATTCCCTGGTGCTGGTCTTTGCAGGTAAGTGAATAGTGGCTATCATATTATCAGACAGCGAAACCAAATATCCAATAATCTTGTCCATGACTCATTTCTTATCAGTCCACTTTTCATATTCCACATAAATATATGAACTAGATTCACCTTAATTAAAAATTTATCTTCCGTCTCTTCCAACAGCTGTTGCTGGCACCGTCTACATACATTATATATTTACGACCAATGAGCCCACAAAGCCCAATCGACTGCCCTCTAAGCTGCTTTACAATGCAACCAAGTGAGTTGCATCGATCCCCCTCTATATAGTCCTTGTCTTAACATATGTACAATATATTCGATTTCAGAAGCAACATCTTCGATTTGCCAAATCCCATTAAGAATCCATCGAATTTACCCCTCGTCTTTGGCAAGACCGTCGATCTGCAGCTCCAACAGATCATCGAGTATGTGCTGCGCGACTTCATGGTGCCCTGGCTGGGGTAGGTATCTCTCTGAAGCGCAACCCAATCGCTGTTCTAATCTCAACTCCCTTTGACAGCTATGTGGTGACCAAACCGAAGCTCATTAACGATATTATACGTGAGGATCTATGGAATGCCATACAAAAGATCCATGAGCGTGCCGCCAAAATGGATCCAGCCAAGATCATAGCCGTGGACATGGTCAATCGGGTCACTGTGCATCTCGAAAAGATACGCATAGCCGAGGCACGCGCGTAAGTCTATTCAATGAAAGTAATTTTAACCTGTACTAATTGCCAATTCAAACCGTTGCAGTGCGGAAACAAATAACGCGCCGGTGTTTAGCACCAATCTGTACCTGGTGGATGAGGAGAAGGAAATGGAGTTTCTGCGCAAGCTGTGCGAGATTATGGTCATATTGCTGCTGCCACGCGGCTACTCCTTGCCGCCGCTCAAAGTGCTGCTCAGCGAGATGCTGTCCTATAAGAGTATGTGAATTAGATGGACCCTTTATATAAATATTTTAATTAATTCCACTCATTCTCGGCTCTGCAGTTTTTTTTCCCATGATCAAAATGCTCACTGCTCCAGACTACATTAATCAAAAGATTGTGCAGAACATTGAGACGCGTCTGGCCGCAGCAGCGATAAGCAAACGTAGCTACGAATACGCAGCCAGCTTCGAGGAGTTCCTGAAGATCATCAACAATTCGGGCAATCTGGAGGAGCTGTCGCTCATACGCAAGAGCATTGTAAACGATCTGATGCATGCCACGAGTATGCAGAATTTACAGCGTGCCAAAGGACTCGATCCAGATACCGAGGATCATACGCTGAGCAAATCGGAACTAACGGCCGCGGTGCGGCTAAAGCGCTACGTTCAGCAGCTCTCACTGGCCAAGAGTCAGTGCGAGAAGAATCTGGCCAAGTTTGGGTGGAATGGCAACTACTCCAGCGATACGGCAAGTGAAAGGCAAACCTATTCTAATCATAAAGCTAACTGTGTTCTCTCTCAATAGGATCTAACACTGATGGAAATACTCAATACGGCTGTGGGCAGACGATTCTTTACGCTGTTCCTCGAGCCACTGAAGGCCAGCGCCCTGGTCGGCTTCTATCTGGCCGTGGAGGAGATGAAGCATGCGCACAAATCGGCTACCCACCAGCTAGGCACTGAGATCTTCTACACATACATTCGAGTGCCCAAGCCAGAGATACAGATTGATAAGCACGAACGCAAGCTAATCGAAACGTTTGTGCTGGGCGATGCTGGGCCAGATATCTTCTATGATATACAGCGCAATATATTGCGAACCCTGGAGGACAAATACTATCCGCCGTTTGTGCTGAGCGAACAGTACCGCCAGCTAAAGGAGGCGCTCGAGTCGAACGAATTTAACGATCCCACCTTGCTCATGTGCCCCACTATGCTCGGCGATGCGACCGACGATGAGCAGGCCATCGTTGCGGATGGCCTCAATGGCGGCAGCATGGCTCCAGCGGCCATTGATGTGGCTGCACACACTTCCTACGCACGCCGGAAGCTGGAGCAGATACAGGAGCGCATCGATAAGAAGAACCAAGCGCTCGACGCACTCAAATACTCAGTGAAGCCCGAATCGAAAGTCTTGCAAATACTCGAAAAAGAAATGGAATGGCTAAAGAGCGAGAAAAGACAAACGGAGGCACATCTGCGTCGCACCGATGCCTGGACCGAGCACCTCGGCAAATGGAAGGCAACCATACAGAGCGTCGAGGTGAGTCCATGGTGCAGGAAATTGTTAACTGTGTGATATCTATGTCTTAATATTGTTTCAGGTCTCTGATGAGAAGGAATCGCTGCAGTTTATGATTCTGGTGCATGTGGACGAGGATATCAATGCGCCGCCAGCTACAAAGAACGGCGACAGCAGCACGGGCCGACCGCAAAGGCGTCGTCCATCGGGCATCTCAAGTGGCTGGGTGGTAATGCGATCCCTTAACCAAGTGCATGTAAGACTCTACATCGACATTCCAAATGTGAAACAATGTTAATAGAGCTGATCTCTCATAGGAGCTGCAACGCAAGCTGCGACACGTGAGCTCCAATTTGAAATCCTTGGATCTGCCGACGAACTTTAAGTTCTTCTTCTTGAAGACGGATCGACATGCACAGGAGAAGGCCAAGGGGCAGATACAAAAGTTTTTGAATGTGAGTCGACGTGAATGAATATCCATTTCTGTTATCTAATCCTTATCACTTGCAGTTCATTCTGGAGGATGATCACTTGAATGGCAGCGAGGCCATCTACACCTTTCTGAGCCCCAGCTCGGATCATCTGAAGCAGACGCTGCCCTCGCCCAAGAAGTCAAAATTCTCGCTCTCCACGCTCTTCAAAAGCGACACGGCCAAGGCGCACGAGTCGAGCAAAGCCAGCGATCCGTTCTGGGGACTGCAGCGTGATGATGACG
The DNA here is from genome assembly GCF_001654015.2 of Drosophila navojoa. Next base: position 270,496 of record NW_022045958.1, read on the forward strand.
ACATGTCCAACTATCTGGATGGCGAGTCTAGCAGCGATGCGAAACTTCTGGCTGACCTGGACAGCAAGGATTCCATTGCCGAGCCGCTCTATGCGCTGATGGGCGAAATCTTTGACATGGGCGGCGTATTCAAGTGGCTGCGCAAGAGCATCATCTCGTTTGTCCAGATCACCTATGGACGCACGATCAACCGGCAGATACGAGAGTCCGTGGCGTACTTGTTCGAGGAGTCCATGCTGCACAACTACTTCTCGGCCATATTGAAATCGTTTTGGCCCGGAGGCGTGCTTGCCTCGGCGTACCCGCCCCGGTCGGAGGATATGAAAGAGATGACCACCAATGCGGCAAAGGCGCTGCTTACGGATCACATACCCGAGGTGCTCTGCAATCTGGTGGGCGCCCAGGCGGCCAAGCGTGGCGTTCTCAAAGTCTTCGATGCCCTGCAGAATCCCATGTACAACAAACAGCTCTTCTATGTGAGTTGAAATGAATTGCTTGATGATTGATGGTAGATTTGATTATTGATTTGCTTGCTTTGCACTTGCAGGAGCTGCTCGAAATTCTGATGATTGAGTTCTTTCCCGAAATACGTCAGCTGAAGGTGAATAGCGGTAGTGGGAGTGGCAGTGGCAGCGGCAGCAAATTGAACACTGCCACAGCTGGTGTGGCAGCTGCCACCGCTGCTGCCGCTGCACTGGCTGCTGTCACGGCGCTGCCAATTAACTACAGCAACAGTCACAATAGCCATGGCGCCAATCATGCTGCCGGCTCCACCGCCTCGTCATCGAGCTCAGCGGGGGCTGCAGCGGCCTCAGCCCCTAAGGAGCATTATCATCAGCCGCCGCAGCAGTCGCCCTATCATCAGAGCTCTGCCCAGCAGCAGCAGCAGCAGCAACATCTGCATCATCATCCGAGCGCTGCGCAGCAGCAGCATCATCTACTCCATGGACATCATCATCATCCAGCAACGGGCTCCAAGTAGAGCTCCAATGTTTTACAACTTAAACTTGGACTTTTTAATTGTGTTTCATGCTCTCTAGCGTGCTCTTTCTAACCCTATTGCCAGCTCGCTCTGCAGCATGGTCAAGTCTTTATTTTCCTTTCCTTTCCTATCTTTTTGTGTGTGTCTATTTTAACTGTAATACTATTTACTTTATGTGTCTTAGGATTATCAAGTAACTGAACCTGTACAAACGTTGATACCCCTCGCTTAACCCACAAATGCCCTTCCTTTAAGCTATCTACATGTAAATGTCACGTTGTCCCTTTGTTGATTTTGTTAGGCATTATGTTATACTTGTAGCGCATAGTAATACTCTATAGAGTTATTTATGTTGTTTGTTTAATTAGCTTCAGTATTAGGCGTTACCAAATTGTTCCATTTAGATCACATTCCCCACTTATAAGAATTAATGAATACACCCTACTCCCAAAAATCGAGCAAAAATTTTTTGGTGCCGAGGCCGCGTTCAGATTTAAACTGGAGTCGAATTATTGTGATCTTAGCAAGTAAACAGCACCAAAAAATATATAATATTCATAATTAATAACAGAAATGATATGATATGATATATGATACACGATTGTAATTGTATGTAAATGAAATCCGTTGTGAAATGTAATTGATTTTCTCGAAACTAAATGTTTAAGCGGCAAATGTAATTTAGCTAAACCAGTATATATGCATATGTATATGTACATACATATAGGTAGGTGTGAAAGTCGTTAGGCGGGCGACTGTTAAGACATTGGATTGTATAACTAACTATTTATGTATATTGCAGTTGCAACGTTTTATGTGTAAACAATATTAACAGCAAACAAAACAAATATAAACAAACCCAGACCCAAGCGAAATAAAGATGCTAAATATTTATGTAGTTTGTTATCTTGCATCTTTTATTTACCAATCTTAAACTACATTTTTTACAGATACACAACTCTAATCTTCCAGCCTTAATGCTTATAAAGATCTTCGGATTCTATTAACCCTTAACATATATTTGATGACTGACAAACCTATATAAATCTTAACCTAAACTTGAGTTTTCATTTTCACAAATTCATATAGTACAGCTATAGAGATTGATATCTTCTTTATATAGATATATATAAACTTTATTTAGGTACTGAGTTTTAGATAACGTTCTTAACTATCTAGCAAATTTGATTTCTTTATATATAGTTTTTGGCTTCAATGTAGACTCTGTTTCATTACAGTCTGAGTGATATAGATTTAAATGATTATAGTTTTTTACTACAAAAATATTGGGGTATCAAATTTTAAGTAATCTCAGTTTTTAACGATCTAAATATTTGGTTACACGGTTTTTTAATTCAAATTTAAATTTCATTATAATTACAGCTTCAGTGTTAGGCGCAATATTTGGATTTTATGTAAGTTAAATAGTTACTAATTATACGTTATTTCTTACAGTTCTACGTCTCAAAAAGCTTATAATAAATATTTTTTGGGTTTTATGTATATATTTTTAATAAATAATGTTTAACTAACAGACTAATTAATCACAAGTGTCAAAATATGAATAATGTTAATAATAATATGTATTTAGTATATCTAGTTAGATCTAGCGATCTTTAGGGTATATTTACTCAAAATAAGACACAATATTTCAGTTCATTTTAAAAGCGCTTGGTTTAAAGCTATTCTATATTATTATAGCTCGATCTCTGTTTAAAAAACAGTTATCTTCTCTATAAGCTTGTCCAGCTGGATCAGTTCCATGTCCACGATTATGACAGCCAGATCTTTGCGCATAGCCGTTGGCTTCCTGATTAGCAGCTTCACCTCGAAGTACTTTAAGAGGAAGCGCCACTTGAGTTCCGTTTTTCTACGCTCCGACAGCAGCTGGAAGGCATCTGCTTTCAAGCCCAGCAAGTGCTCAGCTACGCCCCCGCTCAGGCGTGTCTCGATCAGCGTGCCCGTCTGGTCGGACAGATGGACGTTGATGTTGAAGAAGTGCTCGAAGCGGGGACCGGTGTAACATAACGAGAACTCCAGCAGGCAGCTTTCGTTGTCGCAGTCGTTGCGGTTATTTGGTATGAGGCGCTGACAGGATTTGCTGCAGTTGCGTCAGAGGACGAGATAATGTCAATGTAGATAATATAATGTTGGAGGATTGGGTGCTGCTACTTGCCATTTCTTGTTAATGCTGGTGGCCAGGCCATCGATGTCGAATTTGCTGACCATGGCATAGAGCACAGCCGTAAACTGATCGCTCGTCGCATCCTGGAGCTCGCCCTCGGCACGCGCATAGATCTGACGCACGCTCATCTGGGTCTGGATGTGCTCGGCTAATGGAGAAGAAGGCGGGCGAGCACTTATTTAATGTCAAAATAAGAGTGTCCTCCACTTACCTGCTGGCAGCTGCTCCACATCGATTTGCGCGAACATATCGAAACTTTTGAGCGGAGTGTTGGCGGCGAATGTGAGCAGAGCCTGGCACTCGGCGCTCTGCGGTTGTGGCTGCTCGTAGATCAGCGTGCAGCTGGCATGGCTGAGCACTGGACAGCCGTAGAACTGCGAGTGCGACAGACGTACATCGATCAGATGCAGTATGGTCTTGCGTGGCTGCCAGTGCCGGGCGCGACGTATCCAATCCTTGTGCCAGAGCGTGAACACCATGCCATCTGCATAGCTGGTATCGATCACCACCAGTTCGAGGCACTGCAGCAGTCCGCTGCCAAGGCGAGCCACCTTCCTCTTCAGTTCTCGCACCGGACGCATCGTTGCCACTGCTACGAGCAGGTCGACATAGACAGCTGGTCGTTGCTCTGCCCCTGGAGCGGCACAACGCACATCCGAGAGCTTCAAGACAGCACTCAATGGCTTGTGGGATAGATGTATTAGCTGCAGCAGAGGCTGCACAACTGCCGCATCATCGACGCTGTGCTTCACTAGATGTCCCTGGCCCTCGTTAACAACCAGCGCGTACGGCAGGGTGCCACGGGGGTGATAGCGCTGCTGCTCGCTGGTGCCGGGCTTATTGGGAGGCATTATGGCCATCACTTTGGCGCCCACAATGTCCACCACATCGCCAATTTGCAGCATATCCACATACTCATCCACGCAGGCTCTGCTGCCCCAGCACTTGCAGTTGGCTATATCGCGCTTCGAGTCGCGCAGAGTGAAGCTAATGACGCCACGCTGCTCGTTGTTGATCTTGTCCAGAAATACATTTGCCTCCGACTTGGCTATGATTAGCGCCACAGTACTGAAGCTTGTCATTGTGGGCTGCATATCAGCCAAGCGGTATGTGCGCTTGCCTCGGTATCCCGACTCGTTCATGGCTAATTAATAATTAAATAATGCACTTATCTTATGTATTTATACAGTGGATGGCTTAAGCGATCAAAAAATGTGAAAATCGCACGCAGTTATCCTGTTCAGCCGTTATGTTTTAATTAATCTCAATGTCAAACACAGTGTACACACTGACGGCGTAATTATCGTATTATCGATAGCTCATTAGTTTCAGTTGCCATCTCAAACGGCAATGGCAATTTACATGTTACGTTGCGTTACATATTACGTTATATGAAAAAGGCCAAAAAATACTATGTTATTATTTACGTTCGTTTAATTTTATTGTTTTGCTATTATTATTTAGTTTTTTCTCTTTTTTTTTACAATTTATACATATCTACAACATAAAACGTGGGCGTTTTCCTTGCATTGCTGTGACTACACAATTGGGGAATAGCTTTTACTTATTTGTTTTTCAACTATTATTATTTTTTTTTTTTGTTTTAGAAGGTTTCTCGGGTGTCGTCTTCGTTTTCATTCATGCAAGGTACATCATATTTATATAGAACTCTAATGCTAATCTAAGTCGAAGTTTATTGTTAAGCAACTTGCTAGATGGAGTCAACTAGGCGCTGCGCTGGCAAAGATCTTTGCCCACTGCTAATTGCTCGGCGATGAATGCGGCGAATGGGAAATTTGTTGCTGAACTGGTGACTGGGGAAGATTATGTGGTGTCTGCTGCGCCTCGTCCTCGTTCTTGTTGTTGCCTAATATCCAGTCCATAAGTCCATAAGGGGCGCGCTGCGCGGATTGAGCTGTTTGTAACGATAAATATAAATTTATTAATATATATTAATTGGACAAGCGATGCAAGCATTGCGAGGCATTTACTTGAATCAATTTCGAGTGGCTGCTGCTGTTGCTGCTGCTGTGGCAATTGCTGCTGCTGTTGTGCAGGTGGCGAAGAAGGAAGATAAGTTGTTGGAGCTGCGGCTGTTGGCGCTGCTTTAACCATGTCCCGCTGCAGCTGCATCATCTGCTGCAGACGCTGCTCGCGTTCATCCACAATGGCCTTGTCCTTGGAATGCTTCACCGTCTGCAGCTCGGCCAATCTGTGAAAGAATAGTAGTTTTAGTCGAACATCCATTTTAAGTTGGATTCAGTTGAAATCTTACTTCTGCTTTAGATCACTGCCGCTGGCAGAAGTCGCCGCGGCAAGCTCTCCACTGCCGCTGAGCTTGTTGGGGCTGGATGAGGAAGCGGTTGACGAGGAGGCGGTGGCATTGGCGCTGCCAGAAGCAAATGCTGCTCCACCTGCTGCAGAAAGAGAAATATCATAAATCATTATTAGTGTTATTCTATTACTCGAGTGGAGGTGTCACACTCACTGCGCTCGGCTTCCAGCTGGCGCAGCGTGTCCGAGAGCTTGAGTTGGAGATGATCGCGCTCCTCGAGCAGCTGCACCAGTTCAACGATCATTTCCTCGACACGCATATCCCGCTGATGCAGCATCATCAATGCATAGTCCAGATCAGATCTCAGCACATATTCCGACTGTGGGTCCTGCCCAGCTGTGCCGCTAGCTCCAGCCACGGGGCCGCTGCCCAACGAGTTCTGCAGACGGAAGGGATCGTACTGCGAGGCGAGTCGTGCATATTCAGCGGAACGTATGGCCAGCTGTTCCTTCAACGTCACGATTTCCATTTCTTGCGTCTCCAGTGCGCTCTGCATCTTGGTCAACATCTCATTCGCGTTCTCTGTGGCGGGCAGTGGAGATGTCTGTTGCTGTTGATGTTCCTGCTGCACTGGCTGCGATGAGGCAGCCGCTGCAGACAGTTCGTCGATTTTCGCTTTGTATTCAGCTTCACGTTTCGCTAGATGCTCCTGCCATATCCTGGCCACTTCGCTGCACTTCTGCTCCACCAGTGCCTCCCATTGCATATTCAAGGCAGCGATGTCTGGCTGCTGTTGTTGCTGCTGCTGCTCCTGTGGCTGTTGCTGTGGTTGCGCCTGCTGCAGCACCTCCAGTGTTCTACGTAATTCGGTTATCTCAATGTTCTTCATATCTAACTCCAATACAGTTTGCTTCATCTTGTCCTCCAGCTCCAGGCTGCTGAGCACATGATTGTTGAGGACGCGCAGCTCCTCCTCCATGTCGTTCTTCTCTCGCTGGTGCTCGGCGCACTGCTTGCGCAGCTGTTCCAGCTCCTGCTGCACCTGTTCGAGCTGCTGCTGGAATTGCGATTCCGCTCGATTGTCCTGTTGCTCCTTCGACGGCATATTCTGCTGCTCCAGCTCGAGCTTGTCCTCCTGCAACTGCTTGACCTGCATGCGCAGCATCTGCAGCTCCTGATTCTTGGTTAATATCTCTAGCACCAACTTCTCGGTCTGATCCTCACGCATTAGCTCCTCGATGCGTTGCTTGAGATGGACGATCTCGGATTCCTTTTCCTGTAGCAGCGCCATGGTCTCGTCACTGGGCGCACTCACTGCCACCGGCAGCTCCAACTGATTGGTTCTTAGCTCATCTAGCTGCAGCTGCAGCTGCTGGCATTCCTGCTGCTTGGATTTCAGTTCCTCCAGTTGCTGTTGCAGCGGCTGGTACTCCTGCTGCTTGGCCTTAAGGTCTTCTAATTGCTTTTGCAGCTGCTGGCACTCCTGCTCCTTGGCCTTTAGCTCCTCCAGTTGCTGTTGCAGCTGCTGGCATTCCAGCTGCTTGGTCTTTAGCTCCTCCAGTTGCTGTTGCAGCTGCTGGCACTCCTGCTGCTTGGTCTTTAGCTCCTCCAGTTGCTGTTGTAGCTGCTGGTACTCCTGCTGTGACTGCTCTATTTGCTTTTTAAGCTGCTCTGCCTCCTGGTTATGCGCGTCGAGTTGCGCTTGCAGCCGCTCCCGCTCTTGCTGGGCTTGTTCCTTCTCCTGTCGCAGCTGGGCCATCAGCTCCTGGCACTCGTTATTAAGATCTTGATTCTCTGCCATCAGATTCTCGATTCGGGCCTGCGCTGCCTCATCGCCTGGCTGTGCTGTAGGCGTGGCAGCGGCACTTGCTCCGTCGCCCCAGCTTTCTAGTTGCTGCAATTTGTCCTGCAGCTCGCGTATGCGCGTCTGATACATGTGCACATCCATGTCCTGTCGCTCCTTCAGCTCGGCCATGCGTTCATTGCCTGCAGTCAAGACATCGATGCGCTTCAACAGTTTCTCCTTTTCCAGCGTCTGCTGTTGTAGCTGCTCCTCGACCTTAGCTTGGCGCGCTTCCTGTAGCTGCAGCTGATTCTTCAGTTCGTCCATGATGGCGCTGTCCAAGTCATTGTTATTGGCATTGCGCGCCTGCTCCTGCTGCTCCTTGATGCGATACTCCTTGACGCACTTCATCAACTTGGCCGTTTTCGTTTGCAGCTTCGCCTTCTGGCTCTCCAGCTCCTCGATGCGAGTTAGCAGCGCTGCTGTTGCATCTGTCAGCTGCTCCTCTTGCCCGGCATTGGCCCAAGGATCCTCGTCCACATCAACACCCCAATCGCTTGTCAGCTGCGGTTGTTGTTGCTGCTGCTGCTGTATTTTCTGTTGCTGCTCCTGCTCTGGATGACAAATATATGCCTTCTTTGGTATGATGAGCTGCTCCTCAACGGGCTCCGTTTGCGGAAGACCCAGATCCAGGCTGGTGACAGCTCCATCTGTTACCGTTTCTTTGCCAAAGAACATATCCAGCGAAGGGACCGCCTTTGTTGGGGCCACAGCTGGCTGTATCAGTGCCTCAACGGCTGCTACACGCTCACGCTCTTCTGCGGCAGCATGTAGCTGTGCCAGCTCCTGTTCGCGCTCGGCCAGCAGACGCTCCAGTTGAGCGCGTCGCTCCTCATGCTCGGCAAGCGCCTGATTGCGTGCCAGCAATTTTGTCTCTAGCTCCTTGGCATGTTTCTCCAGATCAGAAACATTACGCTGCAAATCTTCAATCGTTGGTTCTCCTCCACTCGAGTCAACATTAGCCACTGGCTGGGCTTGGGGCAAGCTCATGCCCAGATTCTGTGTGGTCATCCTCAGCGGTTGGGCGACAATCTCATCGAAAGGCGAAGGCGCAGCTGCCGCATCGCCGCCAAAGAACATGGCGGGTGCAGGCAATGGCGCATTCTGCAATAAATAATAGTAAATGTGTTTATTGTTTCAATTCGTTGGCAAAATTCAAAATAAACCTCGACTGAGCCGATTAATAAAGTTCATTTCAATTTGAGTTGTTATCGAATTAGGATTTAGTTTAATTGAACTACAATGAACTTGCAATTTAGAAACATACTTCCAGCAGTGCTGGAGCTCGCTTTGATAATTCATCGGAACTGGAGCCGATGTCGATAGTGAGTGATATCGATAGCATGGCATGGAAGTGCAATTCAAATTCGAAGTTAGTTTAAGCAAATTTTAAAATATTGTTCGCTGACTTTAATCTCTAGTTTAGTTCGTGCTGGGTGCTACATACCTGTTCTTGTCTTTGAGTGGGTTGCATCATGCCCGACCACGCCATCCAATCGTCCGTGGCAGTTGCCTGGGACTGGAAGCTGGGTGGCGCTGGAATTGGAGCTGAAGCGGCTTGCTGGCGTGCCAGCTGCTCGGCCTGTTCGTCAAGACGACCCTGCAGCTCCACCAGCTGCTCGGTGAGTCGCTTGTTCTCGTTCTCAATGTAGACCTGATCGTCCGTTTGGTTCTGCCCCAGGGTGTCCAGCTCGGCGATTTGCTGCTGCAGCGCCTGCAGTTCCTGATTGTGATTGGCGCACAGTGAGTCGATTTGGGAGCGCAGATTGTCCATTTCCGTTTTGTCCTGTATGACCTGCATGCGCAGCTCCTGCAGCTCGAGCACGTCCTGCTCGGCGCTGTCTTGTTGCATGCGCAGCATGACCGCCTCCCGGCTGAGCGCAGCACGCTCACGCTCCACTTCGGCCAGCTCGTCGTTCAGCCGTGCCAGCTCCTCGGTGCGTGCCTGCAGCTGTTCTTCGGATCGCTCCAACTGTTGGGTCAGTTCACGTGTCTGCATAGCGGAGCGTTGCATATGCGCACTCAGATCACACTCCAGCTCATCTAGCTCGGTGGCCTTGGCCGCAAGCTTGGCATCGAAGACCTGGCGTTGGTGCTCCAACTCCATGTTGCGCGCGTGCAGCTGTGTCCGCAGATCGAGTAGATGCTGTTCGTTGTTGTTGGTCTGATGATCCCGTTGTGCCTGGGCCTGCTGGGCCTCTTGCTTGTACCGCAGCAGCATCGTCTCGTGGGTGGCCTGCAGCGTGACCAATAGCTCGCGCGACTCGTCCGCCTCAGCGCGCAGCATCTTGATCTGCCTGCTCTGGACCAGTTCCTGTTCCATCAACTGTTTCACACGCTCGTTAAGCTGGGATTCCAGCGCCGCCCGCTGGGTATGCGCCTCGCGCACTTGCTGCTCGAGCAGTTCAATCTGCTCCTTGGCACTCGCCTCATGTGCACGCAACGATGCGGTCTGATCCTCGAGAGTCACACACTTCGATTGCAGCTCCTCGATTTGTGCCTCCAGCGATTCTATGTAGGATTGATCCTGCTGCAGCTTGGCTTGAATACCCTCATGGATGGTTTCCAGGCGACCGATTGTTTCCTCAAAGTTCACCTTCTCTTCGGCCATCTTGGCGTTCTGCGCCCGCAGCTGCTCAAGCTGCTCCAGCTGCTTTGCATTTTCCTTTTGTTTCTCCTGCTCCGCCTCCTCCTCGGGCTGTGCCTGAAGCTGAGCACGGAGCTCGGCCAGCTCGCGCTGCAGACTCAGTATGGTGGCATTGCGATGCTTGATGACCTCTTTGGATTTATCAAACTTCACGGACTTCAGCTCCAACTGGCGACGCAACTCTTGAACGGAGCCCTGCTCCGCCAACGCCATCTCCAGCTTGTAGCTCTCCTGGCGCAGCGCTGTGTTCGCGTGAACTGTATTCTGCAGCTCGACCTGCAGGCGTTCCACTTCCTCCTGGAGCTTGGACAGGGCGGATAGCTTGGACTGCTGCTTGGCCAGCTGCTCGTGCAGCCGATCATTGTCCTCCTTCAGCTGATCCCTGTCAAGCAGCTGCTGCTGCTGCTCCTGCAGCGTGGACTGCTGCTTGGCCAGCTGCTCGTTCAGCCGATCATTGTCCTCCTTCAGCTGATCTATGTCATGCAGCTGCTGCTGCTGCTGCTGTTGCTCCTGCAGCTGCTGCTTCTGCTCCTGCAGCTCTGCCACAGTGGCCCGCTCGCGCTGCAGCTGCTGCTCCAGCTCCGCTTGCTCGGCCGTGCGCTTCTTCAGGCTCAGGGCGTACTTTTTGAGCTTCTCGCGCAGCTCCTTGTTGCGCTGCTCGCTGGCTTCCAGCTCCTGCTGGCACTGCTGCAGCTCCAGCCGCTTCATGTTCGTCGCGTACTCGCTCTCGCTGTAGCTCTCGATCAGCTGCTGCTTTTGCTCGGCGACCAGGGCCTGCAGTATGCTCTGCTCCCCCTCCAGGGTCTCGATGCGAGCCTGGAGCTCACGTCTCAGACGCTGCTGCTGCTCCATGTGCTTCTCGTGTGCCATTTCGCTGTTGTTCAGCGACTGATCGAAGCGTTCCGCCTGCAGCTTCAGCTGCACCAGCTCAGCATTCTGGCTGGCTATCAGCTGCAGATGTTCCGCCTCGCCGGCACGCAGCTCCGCTATCACAGACTCCAGCTGTGCCACCTGCTGTTGCTCCTCCTCCACGCGAGCCCGTAGCTCAGCTATCAAGGCGTCCTGCTCGCGCTCCTTTTCCTGCTCACGCTCGCGTTCCCTTGCCCTCTCCTGCTGCTCCTCCTCGTCTACCTGGCCAATGGCCAGCTGCTTGCCCGCCTCCTGCGGTTCGTAGCTTTCGCGCAGCTCTTCCAGCTCCGCTCGCAGCGTAGCCAGCGTCGCCTTGAGCTCGGCATTCTGTGCCGTCAGCTGCTCGTATTCCGCCAAAGCTTTGCCATTGGGCGCGGTGACAGCGACAACTGTTTCCACCACGGTGACCGTCTCCACGGCGGTGCTCGCCTCCTTCACCTTCTGCAGCAGCTCCGTCAGCTGGACGTGCACATTCTTCGCCTCCTTGGCCAGCTTCTTGGACACATTCAGTTTGGCATTGCGATCGTTGGCCTTGCGATAGGCCTCCAGCTCAGAGCTGAGCTTCGAGAGCGAGCGCTCGCACTTGTCGAAGAGCGCGGCGCCACCCTCGCCACAGTCCAGGGCAGCGACCACCTCTGAGGAGCGCTGCATGGAGCTGAGCTCCTGGGAGAGGTTCGATTTCTCGCTGAGCTGCAGCGACAGCTGTTGCTTGTCCCGCTGCAGTTCCTCCAGTTGGGCCTGCAGCGCTGCGCTCTCCGTCTGCAGCTGCTCCTTGGCCAGCTTCAGTTCCGCTTGGAGCGTCGTCTTCTCCGCCTCCAGCTGCTCCTGGATAAGCTTCGATTCGCTTTCGTGAGTCGTCTTCACCGCCTCCAGCTGCTCCTCAGCGAGCTTCAGCTGCGATTGCAGTGCCGCATTCTCCGCCTGCAGTTGCTCCATCTTGGCCAGCACCTCTCGTCGCTCGTTGGTGAAGAGCTCAATCTTCTGCATCAGCTCGTCGCTCTCGTTGCGCAACTGAGCGAGATTCTCGTTGACCTCCAGCTCGGGCACTGCCAGATCCGTTTGTGTCAGCTCGCTCACAAAGCTGGGCAGGACGGCGGGTGCAGTGGGTTGCTTAGTGTTGCCGCCGCTGGCCTGGTCTCCCTCCACCTCCGCTTCGCCCTCGCTGCCTGGACGCTGGCTAAAGCGTCGCGCAGTGGGTCGCTCTACGATCTCGATGGACTCAGCCGAGCTGGAGGAGCTCAGCTTCTCCAGCTTATCGAGCAGCTCCATGTTCTCATTGATGTAGTGGGTCAGCTTCTTGTCCAGTGCCTCCTTCTCGGCCTGCAGCTTTTGCAGCTGCTTCTGCTGCTCGATCGCCTCCGACTCTAGCTGTTGCACGCGCTGCGATAATTGCTCCTCCAGCTGCACCTCGCTCAGCTCTGACTCAACGCGAGCTGTTTCGCTGCCTAGTTGCAAGGCCTCCAGTGCTTGCTGCAGCTCCTCCTTTTGCTCCTCCAGCAGTCGGATGGCTTCTGTCTGGCCAGCGGTTGGGGCTGGTTTGCCAGATTGTTGCTGCTGCTGTTGCTCCTGGGACGCATCCTCTTCGACGTGGGCCAGTTGCCATTGACCCTTCTCATCCTCTAGCACTGTGATGCGCTGCTGCAGCTGCTCGTTCTCAGCGGTAATCCGGGCCAGCTCCTGTTGGGTATCCAGGCTCTGCATCTTCTGCAGCTGCTTCTCCGCCTGCTTGCACTTGAGCTTCAGCTTGATGTTGCTCTTGTTGCACTCGTCCAGCTTCTGCTTGAGCTGTTGCAGCTGCGCTTGCAGCTGCTCGTTGCCATCGCTGGCGTCCTCGTCTAGGAAGAGGGGCTTGCTCTTGACGCTCTGGGCGAGCTTCTCCTCGAGCACGCGCAGATTCACATTGAGCACATTCAGCTCGGTGGTCTTCTCCGCCAGCTGCTCGCTCTGCTGGGCAATGATGGCCTCGAGCTCAGATACTCTGATAGCATTCGGCTCCAGCTTTGGCGTCGGCTCTTCCTTGCTGTCGCGCAGCTCTTGCAATTCCTTCTCCAGTTCCTGCAGCTGCTTGGCCAGCTCGACATTCACCTGGGCATCCGTGGAGACCAGCGCTGCCGCCTCGGCCGCTGCTTGGTTAGCCTGCTGCTCCAGCAGCTGCTCCCTGGCGCTGTGGAGCTCCAGTCGTAGGGCCTCCAGCATTTCGCTGCTGTTCTCCAGCTCCGCGTTGCGTTCGCGCAGCTGCTCGATCTCTGTGTGCAATCGTGCATTCTCCTGCTCCTGCAGGAGTCGTTGGCTGTCCACCCGTTCGCCCTGCTGCGCCTGCGTCGCCTCCAGCTGTTTAATCTGCTCTTCGCGCCGCGTCAACTCGTTGCGCAGATCGTTCAGCTCCTGCTGTAACTCTTGCTCCTTGCGGCTCTGCTTCATCTCAATGAGGCGCATTTTGTTTTTCAGCTGCTTCAGGCGCCCCTCTTCGCTCGGCTGCTGTTGCAACTGCTGCTGCATCTGTTGCTGCAGCTGTAGCTGCAGATCTGCTGCGGACCAATGCCTTGAGACGGGCGCCGCTGTAGCCGGCGCACGCAGATCGCTCATGGAGGAGCCCAGATCAATGCTCTGCCTCATGCCCGATTTCACCGACTGCAGCGATTTGGCCATGTCACGTTTGCGCTGCTCGAGGAGTGCACGATTTTGCTCGGTGCGCTGGTTCAGCATTTGCAGCTTCTCGCTGCCCGACACATCTTTTGTGGGCGTGACCAACGGTGTGGACGAATCCTGTGCGGGCAGCTCGTGCAGCAGCATTTGAGGCGAATCGGGATTGCCCACCTTCAATGTGGACAGCCGCTGGCCCAGCGCTTGGAGCGATTCCACCGAATCGCTTCTGCTGGGCTTGCCCCGACCGCCATCCTCGGATTTGCGCAAGGCACGCTCACGCAACGCCGTGAGACGTTCCTATCACGAATTGTACACTGATTAATCTCTCATTTAACATGGAGCTATGCAAGACTTACCTGCTGCTTTATCAGATTCTCGCGCAGACTATCCAGTCGCCCCTTCCCACCAGTGCCACCAGCAGGCACATGCTGCAAAAGCAAATCGAAAGCCAAGTTAGCCAAAGGAAGAGTTTGTTATGCGGGCGCAATTTACCTGAGTCAGGGAAATGTCTGTGGAGCTGCTCTCTTCCTCAGGCTCATTGGGCGACATGTGCTCGGACATTGGCCCGGACATAATAAACAAATTCAACTAGCTAAACACGTTTACAATAAAATTAGCAAAAAAAAAAAAGGGAAAACAAAAAAAAAAGAAGAGGAAGCACTGGCTATCTCCGGAATGGATATATCCAATGTCGTCGCGAGTGTTTCGTGGTGTTCGTGCTGCTAACTATCGACATTGACTGAAATGGTAAAAGGACATGTTTCCTAAATTAATCCAAAATATTTAAGACAAGTTTGGGGGGCTTTCGCGTATTTTAAATTTTGGACAGATTTCGTGGCACTGACGTGTGCACTTCTTAGGTGTGTGCGTGTATGTGTGTGCTTGTGTGCGTGTGTCGCAGTGTGTGTACGTCTCTAGACAAAACAGTTTTGCCAATGTCTTCAAGCACGCACACACATATAAGGACACACACTCACGCTCTCATCGCAATATACAAGGGGAAAGCGATTTTTAAAACAATTTAAGGCGAATTTCATTGAAAAACTATTTACCAATTATCATTAAGCAATGCTAACAAAAAAGAAACTTGAACACCAGGGCTCTACAGTCGTTCTACTGCCCTAGTTTGGCAATAGCAGGGCCGTTCTTGTCATACACGCGATAGTATCGATTAAGAATGGTCCAAACAATCGGCCGCAAATGCAATGTGAAAATATAATTTTTGAAATACAATTTTTGAAATATAATTTTAGAAATAAAATTTTTGTATGTGTACCTTTATTTACGTGACCAGTTTGTCTGACTATGAATATTCTATGTTGATATTGTGTCAGTAGCTTACAGCCTACTTGATTAAGATATGGACATTCATCAAATTTTTATTATTTTTATTTTTATAGATTGCTAAATGTGAAAAAAGCAATTATTTTATAGCGCAATTCTATTAGGATGTATTAATCAAATTATTAATAAGTTGTTAGTTGTTATAATATGTATCGATTCAGTAATTCAAAATGATTTTGTTATCGAACCTATCGAGATTTTCTTTATTCATAACCGTTAAATACAAGTGCGTAAGAATTCGAGTTGACATATATGTCAAAATCTGTGTATAAAATTCAATAGTGGAAAAAACTAATTAGTAACAATATAAGGCTAGACTAGATTTTTCTAGGTGCGCGCAATACAAGCGATTTAGTTATATGTGTACGTGCATACATACATACACAGATGTGATTGAAGAAACTTTAAGTAATAACCATGAGCAGCAGCAGCAGCAGCAGCAGCAGGAAGAACACACTGTTAAGTATCCGGCTCCGACACCGTCTCTGCCTCGTCGGGCTTTAGCAGACGCACAACCTCTGCATGGCCGCCACGTGTGGCATAGTCCAACGGCGTCAGCCCAATCAAATCCTTTAACTCAGCTTTCTCCGTATTTTCCAGAAGGTACTTCACCACTCTCACATTGCCATGGAGAGCAGCCACATGCAATGCTGTGCGTCCCGAGGGATCCGGCAAACTTAAATCGGCGCCGGCTCGCTGATAGGATTGCAGGCGACGCAGTGCACCACGAGCTGCAGCGGCGCACAGCTGCTCGCCCATGGCACGCGAGGATCCAGTCAAGTGGGCGCCACAATTGATGAGCAACTGAATGATCTCTGCATTGTCCGCCGAGATGGCTTCATGCAAGGCCGTGCGCTCGCACAGATCCCGCTCGTGCACCGAGACGCCGTTCTGCAACAGGAACTGCACTACGGCCACGTCGCCCAGCTGGCATGCCAGATGGAGCGCCGTGCGCTGGTCATGATTGGTGCCAGAGAGATTGGCGCCATAGGCTTTCAGGCTCGTCAGTTTCTTGATGTCACCCTCCATGACGGCGGCATTGATCATGGCCGGGAAGAGCGTGTTGCCCAATTGATCGAGCTCCTGCGGCGACGACAGATGCAGCGAACGAGCCACTGCATCGACCAGGTCGTAGTCCTTCATTGAGTGCGCGCCCATGGAAGTCAGCTCGCCGCGCAGATTCGTCTGCATCATCTGGACAAGGCATAGATTGGCATCAGTTAGATCAGATTTCCGAGCATAGTTGGCTTCTCTGTTAACCCACCTGCTTCTTCACCTCGAGCGACCACTCGGACTTGCCAATCACGTAGGCCAGCTTGGTGAGCGCCGCCTCTGGTGTCATATCGTATCCGGGTATGACGCCCACATCGAACAGCACCTTGCCGGTATCATAGATCTCGGCAACCGAGCCATTTGGACACTGGGTGCAGTTGATGATGATGACGCCGCGAGCGGCGGCCGCTTTCAGCTCGTCGATCAGATCCTTGCGATTCGATGGTACATTGCCGGAGCCAAAGGACTGCAGCACCACGCCGCGCATCGGCGGCGCCAAGAAGGCGCGAAACGTGGCCAGCGAAATGCTGGGAAAGATGCGCAACAAGCCGACATTCACGTCCAGCTGCGAGTGCACGCAGAAGCGCTCGACGGTGCACGGCCGGAAGATCAGGCGATAGTCCACGTTCACATTGATGCCGATCTGCGCCAACGGCGGCACATTGGGTGAATCGAACGCGTCCAGCGAGTTGGAGCTGACCTTCACAGTGCGATTGCCGCGCAGCAGCTTGTTCCCAAAGAAGATGCACACCTCCGGTATCACATAGTTGCCGGCAATGATCAGCGCCGAGGTGAAGTTATCCTTGCCATCCGTTCGGGTCTCGAAGATCGGCAGCTGGCTGCCCGTTATGATCACCGTCTTGCCCAGGTTCTCCAGCATGAACGACAGAGCCGAGGCCGTGTACGAGAGCGTGTCTGTGCCGTGGAGCACCACGAAGCCATCGAAGAACTCGTACGATTGCTGCAGAGTGACAGGTGGAGGAGTATTATTGAGGAGCACGCCAGTGAGGGGGAGGGAATGAGAATGTGTCTGTGCTTTCTTTATCTCACCTTCTCGTTCTCTCCCTCACGCCTTCTCACTCCTTTACTTCGCTCTCACTTTCCATTGCTTGTCTACTCACGTAAATATCCTTGGCAATGCGCGCCCAATCATCCATGGTCATGTTGCTGGAGTCGAGCAGCGGCGAATATTCCGTCACCTGGTAGACGATTCTCCTCGCCTCGCCCTGCACGTACGGCAGCACCAGCGGCCCTAAGGAGGCGCCCAAGGAGGCGCCAAAGTGTCGCTGCGCATAATCCTCATCGTGAATATTCGGATATTTGCGAATCAGTCGAACCAAAGCATTCGGAATGGGCGCCAAGACTGAAAGAATACAACTAGGTTTTCAAATTGGAAATAGAAGAATAGTGATAGAGAGAGAGAGAGGGAGAGAAAGAGAGAGAGAGAGAGGGAGAGAGAGGGAGAAGGTGGAAAATGGAGATTAAAAAGAAAGAGAGGAAGCAGTCGATTTGAAGGTGAAGGAGAATGCAAAATGAGAAAATGATTAAAAGCTGTGGAAGCGTAGATTAGAAGCAAGAGAAGAAGATGCAGAAGAAGAGGAAGTGGATATATTGGAGTGGATATATTAGAGAAACTCAGTTGAAAATGTATGGGTAGCTGAAGATGAAGCAATAGAGACTGGAGATTGAAAGATAATCTTATCTTGCAGCTGGAATGAAGTATTTCAATGAGAGTAAGATAAGATATAGAAATGATAATAATACTAACAAGAGATTATAGGGAGGAACGTGAATAAAGATTGGAATACATAAAAGACGCTGATGTGGGATAGATAAACTTGAGATGAGATCAAGAATAAATTCGAGAATCATGGAACAGCATAGAATTGGAAGTAGGGAAATCAAAGATGAAGAGCAGATCG
The DNA here is from genome assembly GCF_001654015.2 of Drosophila navojoa. The sequence goes on from NW_022045958.1 coordinate 288,302, forward strand.
GGATAGGGTACGGAGGATATCGGGGTGGAGGCATTATACCCATATGCAAATGGGAGATTGGAAGGTAAGTGACATGAAGCTGGAGATCCGTTTGGTTAGTAATCGAGTTCATATTTCAATAGGATGAGACACCAACTAAGGATGTGAAGCACATAGAGAAAGGATGTGTTTGATCCTTTGGGATAATTACCATGCCGTTCGTTGCGCATCATTCCGATGGTGCCGCCCGTATAGATAACGCGAACGCGCGCTTCCTTCGAGGCGGACGGAATCAGCAGGCTGTCGCCGCTCACGTTGCGACGCATTGTCAGCGGCTGCATTGTGGGTGATGGGGGCACCGTCTCGCTGGGCTTCTGCTTTATGTCGATTGCTGGCGCTCGGGCCTGTAGGTGGGCATCGGTCGCGTCGCCGTTGGAGCACATTATCAATGTCAAAAGATTGCCCGCTCGAATAAACAATTATTGGGAATTCGATGACTATTCACTGCGAAGTGTTCGACGTTTACTTCGAATTAATAATAATATAATAAAAATATATTCAGTGCTATATTACAAACCGGGGCTATGCATGTACATATGTACATATATACATACGCGCATCCATATATTATATATAACACATGTGTTCGTATGTATGTGCGTGTGTGTGAGTTTGTTTAACCAATTTGTTATCAGGCAAACGGCAAATGTAAAAGATGAAGGCCAAATGGGGGGCATTCGCCTTTTAGGTTCTTATTAATTTCGGTAGCCATGCAAATTAAAAAGTTATATCTTATCCCGATAACGGCACATGCCATTCACAAACCTATATTTATTTAAATACATATCTACTCTCAACGTGCTTGTATATATATAGAAAAGTATATTTGTGCGCCTGTGTGTGTGCGTACAATAAACTTGGGCCTTACAATTGAACAGCTGTTGACCTCACGGTCTGGCAGCGCTGTAATGCTCAGCGTGGCCAATCTAACAGATTGACGTGGTGCGCAACTTGGCTAGCTGTGTGTAGACTGGAATATATGTGGAGTGTGGTGAAAAAGCGCCGGTTGGAATTGGAATTTCATACGAAATGTAACGGCTTTCATAACGGGCAACAGAGACAAAAATTATTGGTTTCGCATATTCTTTCGAATTAGCATAAGAAAATATGAACTCTCCAAAATACACTGTTATTCCTGCTAAAACTCTGCAGCACGGCCAGCATAGAGTAGGGGTGTCCAAGAAATATGAAAATCGTTCATTTTAATCTACTGTAATGCAAGCCAGAAATGATTTATTTTCTAAAAATATACCTGCTTTTTTTAGAATGTATTTTTAAATATAGTTAGAAAATCTACTGCGTAAGAGAGTATTATTCTATTAGAGAAACAGATTATGAAATTATATATTATAAATTTCATAGACTTTTTTTTTTTTTAATTTACCCAATTTCACGTATATTAGGTGAAAATATCTTTGGTAAATTAAATTCAGAGTCAAATCGATATTTTCATTTTTCATATTGTGCATCCCTAATTGCTGCTACAGCTGCAGCATCTAGCGTCTTATAACAATTTTAGCAATGGCTTTAATCGACAACTGCACCCAGGCAACTGAATGTCCACCTCGTGTTCGGCCTCATCAAGATGTTGCAGTTCTTTTTGTTGTTGCATTAATATAATTGAGGCTTGGGTGAGCCATGGCAAACTATTACGATGAGTCTGATGCGCTTTAGCCTGAAATTAATTTGCTTAGCTATGAGCAGCAGCGCTCCACGTGCAATGTTTTTCTAAGCTGCAAGAATTTCTCAAGGACTTTTAACAAAAATATAAAAATAATAAGCATTTAACAAAATTCAATTTTGTTGAAATTTGTAAAAACAAATCAAGTTTTTGTCAAGGATATCGATTCCTTTATTTTGTTGCTGCATTAACCCTCGGCGATGTCTACATATCGATAGCATATCAGCTTAACACTGATCAAGCTCTGTACTTGCTTTCACTTTATCGTTTACTTACCCTGTTGCAATGGCGGCGATTTCCGTTATGCTTGCTTGATAAACTTTGTTACTTTATTTTTGAAGCGTCTTGAAGTGCGGGTGGCTCGCTGTAAAATACGCTCGTTTGCACCTCAAGTGGCAATCATTTGCCTGGTAACCCAACCCACTAACCATCCAGACGACATTCACACAAGCCCAACCAGCTTGCCTCAGGCGACATTATCGCTGCCGCAGCCACAGCCGCTGCTGCTGCTGCTGCTGCTGCTGGTGCTTTGCTGCGCTCGCTAATCACCAGACGAAAGAGTGCGAGCGGGAGAGAGAGAGAGAACGAGGTATGCACTCAAACAGGAAGCAGTTGAGCGTTTTTATGACAAGTGTGAGAAAGAGATGGTAATGCTGAAGAAAGGGGAAAGGGGAGGGGGAGGGGGTGTGCCATCACACATACAAATAGTAGCAAGGAATTGTGGTTACATTGTATTGGTAACTGCATGATGATGAGGATGATGATGATAATGATAATGATGAAATGTGACAGTTACAGGAAGAAAACCGCGATTCTAGGCGACGCTAACGAACAACAATGGAAATATTTGTAATAATGGCGCCAGTGACAACAACAACAGTGGAAGCATCAACATCAACGTCAGCCTATGACAATGACAAGGCAAATAACGTGTCGCCAAAAAGAAACTTCAGAGCGCCGCAAAGTCTCAGCGGCAACAACAGCAGCTCGAAGAGCTCGAATTACGCAGCCAATTAGAGCGGAGTGCGTGACACGAGCGAGTATGCTTAAGGATAATAAATGACGAAAGCTGTTTAAAATTAAAAATATTCAGATAAAAAAGATAAATTGCTGAGTTTATAAATTAAAAAAAAAAATATATATATATATATATTGAAAGTAAGAAATATATGTATATAATTTAATTCAATATTAATAAATAAAATACCTATGTACAAATGACCAACAGGTAAAAAAATTTACATATGTATATGCATACATTGACATATATATATTTTCATAAATACATCGTAAAAACTATCGGCTCGATATCCACTTGGCATATTGCTCATCTCTAAGCGCAGACCCACACCGAAGTCATGTCGCTTCCTTGATGTCTCTTCTTCTTTGTGTTCGGCTCTTCTCGTTCTCATTCCTCGTCATCTTGTCTTTTCATAATTTTTGCCTCACATGGCTGGGATAATTGAGTGTCTCGCTCACTCCCAAGTGGTTTCAACTATAATTACAATGGCGTTCGACGCGGCCCTTTAATGCTGGGCACAGGGAAAAATCAGCGATGCTGCTGAAAAGTAGGCAACATAAAATTCAAGCCCTTCGACGTTTAATGAGCAGTCGCCGCTTTAACATGACTAAAAAACGTTGCCAAGCCGACAGAGTGGAGTAACGGGTGCAAGCGAGAGTGCAGGAGATGAGCTGCATATGTATGTGTGTGTGTCGTCTATATATTTACAGCTACTAAACTGTAATCGGGCCACACACCGGAAGTTGAAATGACTTGAAAATTTATTGCATTTGCTGTCGTCGTTCTGGTTGCTGTTGTCCTGCTTATACACTGTAAGCTGAGTGCACCGGGGCATATTGGTTCCACAAATGTATGCTAGATCTATCATTTTTGATAGTAAACTGCGGCAGATAGAACTAGCTATTAACAGCAAGTCAGTAATTATTTTGATAGGGTCAGGCAAGTTCTGCGAATTGCGAGAATGTGAACAGAGTATTGTGCAGTCGTTGCATTGCATGCTTGCGCTTGCCTCTGGCTGTTATTGTCGCTGTCGTTGTTGTTGTTGTTGTTGTTGTTGTTGTTTTTGCTGTGCATTGAGGAGGCAAACGCTTGACTGCTTCTGATGCTGGCAACGTGGCCGTCGTCTGCGGAAGTGGCACGGCAGTCAATTGGAGCCAGTTGCAGAGATTTGGCGACGCCGGCAAGCGGCGATTGCGAAATTGAATAAGCCCACAGCGCCCAAGTTTCAGATTCTCAGCCCACAAACTGAATTCTAGCAGCTCCTGTACGGGTCCGTGGCCAAGCTAAAAACCCAAGCTCAACCACATGTGAATGTGTGTGTGTGAGTGTTTTTTCTCTCTCTCTCTCGGTTCTGTTCTCATTCTTTAGTCTGCTCTTTCTCCACGTTCTCTTTCACTCGTCGTCTGCATGCTTCGAGCGTTTTACTGCTCATAAAAATCCATTAAATTATTCAAATTGCATAGCAAAACACTTTTGCAAAGACGTCAGCATGCAGCGCCACGCCCCGCTGAGATTTTGGGCGTTTACCGTTACCCAGCCATCTACCGTTTCCCCATCTATACGAATGTTTTTGTTTGATTTCTCTACCTCGACTCATTCTCGGTCTTTTTCCTTTTTTTTATATATTTTTTTTTACCGTTCTCCTTTTGCTATTTTTCCGCGTTGACTGCTAAAAATAAAAGGCGACTGGCGGCCGGCAGCCGGCGGCGGCAGCAGCAGCAGCAGCAGCAGCAGCTAGCAAGCGCACTGAGGCATGCAGCAGCACACACACACACTTACATACACGCATACTCAGTCACACTCATACCTACACACATACACACATGCCTGCACTTGCAGCTCACATTGAAAAGCCTGAGCTGCGGCTTTTAATGCTCCTCGATGTGTGCGTGTGTACGGGCTTTATTGCTATTGTGGGCGTGGACATACACCTACATACCTGCATACATACATAGCATGCTTGTTAGCACAATATGTAATTTAACTTGTTAATCCGCGGCTAATCCCAACAAATAAATTGCACATAAAATTCGCTCGCATTGTCTTTTATTAGAAATTGATGGCATCTCCTCAGAAAGGTAGAGTGTGCCCTCGCTAAGTGGTAAGGAGATAAAGATTATAGGGAAGCTAAACATACCTTCACGTTAAAGAGCAAACAGTAGGATTTACGTTTTGGATCCTAGTAGTCGCGTATAGCTTGTTTCCATCTTTTAAATTTGACTTTTTCACCTTAGCGAATCTTCACTGTATGATAATTTATAAAAATATGTATACAAATATTATTGACATATACAAATATTTTTTTTTAGCTATCAGTGCAGGTGTCAAGCTTAAGGGATTGCAGACTCTAACATAGTCAAACCGCCCACAAACATACATACATATGTATGTCCATATACATATTTATGTGAATTGGTTTGCATGTTGATTTAGCCCAACGGTCACGCCTACCGTCGCCTGGCTGGCCGAAGCGTAGCTATTTACGTTTTCTGATCAGTTTGGCGTACGTATTACGTAATTTGCTCAACGCATTACGTGGCATACGTAATTACAGCAGTGTGTGCTTGCTGTCATACAGAAATAAACTCACACACACACACTCACGCGCACACACATACAAAAAGGCGAGCATATATTTGGGCACTGCTTCAAGGGCGTCATCCGGCAATCAACAGTACTTTGTTTCGCTTTGCTTTACATTGCCGCTTCTCTTTTTTTGTATCCTGTAAGCCAAACTAGCATGGGGTATATTTTGATACATAAAACATGAGTTTGAAGTTTGCACAGCTTAAAAACCATGTGGCTTTACACTTGCAGTTTGATTCGTAATTCGCTAATTACAACTGGTACAGGGTATGCCACAGTCGCTATCTATACGTTGCAGGTGTCTTACTTGTTTTGCTCCTTCTTCTGTTTATGCTTTTGTGGGTGTGTCTGTGCATTTGGCATAATGATAAAAACCAACAAGCGCCAAAGTGCACAGTGTGAACGCAGCCAAACGAAACGGAACGCAAAACGCAAATGAAAATGTTGCCTGAAATGTTACGCTCGCTGCTTCTTCTTCATTTCACATTTGTTCTTTTTTTTCGCTTCATGAAAAATGCAAAGCAAAAGTCATTGTGGCGTGTGTACGAATGTGAATGCATACGAGTGCGAGAGGGAGGCATATATTGTGCATGCCTCTGCACATGTGTGCGTGTGTGTGTGGGTGCGCGCACATGTTTATGGTCCAATGGGTGCGATTACTTTGGCATGTGCATTATGCAAAAACAATGCGAGCAAGAGCGTAAGAGAATGTATGTGTGTGTATGTATATATGCATGTGTGTGTGTGTGTGCTTCTGTGACTGTAAATATTAGCCGAAACGTTTGGGCATAAAATGGCCGTTTTATATGTTGCCTTTCTGCTGTTATTGGTGTTGCATTTCTTATTCGCTATCTTTGTTATTGATGAGCAGCATTAACGATATCTCCGCCCTTGTATCTATCGATATAAGATTTAAAACCATGCCTCGCGCTGCAACTGTCGTTAATTGAAAACGCTTCAATTGGGGTAAACAGCGTGTCCAATTAATAAAGGAAAAAAATCGCCTGCTTACGTCTGCTGACACGCACGTTGTCTTTGCTGCATTTTAATTAATTTTTAATGAACTGTGAATCCCAGTGTGTGTGTGTGTGTGTGTGAGTGACAGTCGTTGCTGAACACTAGCTTTGTGATTGCTATCAGCCGTGGCCATGCATATCGATATATATTTCTCTCTCTTTCTCTCCTCTTCACTCACACAGACACAAGCACAAAAGGCAGCTCAATGAGGAATCAGCGGTAAATGAACATGTTTTGCATGTGAAGTTTATTGTGAATGTGTATTGTGCGAAGTCTATCAAATAATTTCATCACGCACAGCCAAATGATTGTTGCTGATGTAGTCGTGGTCCATCAACAAAGGCGTCAACATCAGCCATGTGCTATCGATATTGAGCTGCCATTCAAACATATCGATATGTCAGACAGACTTTGAAACAATAGCAACAACAGCAACCGAAAAAGCAACAAATTTCAGCAGACTGCTGCAGGTGCTTTAGCTGTCGTCTCAACTGAATCGAACTGCCAGCAACCGGTGTGTACTTGTGTCTGTGTGTGTGTGTGTGTGTGTGAGAGAGAGTGTATTTTGGGCACTGGCTGGGCAATTGATGATGCCATTGGCATTTGGCATGCAGAGCTCCCGCTGTTGCATGCATATGAATGTTGTGCGGCAAGGCTGGCAACACAATACGCAACTGATTGAATTGCATGTAAATTAACTTGCTGATCCGATTAGAGCGCAAAGACGACAGCATTGCCAAAATAAATAACAGCACAAGAGGAATAACAACTAGTTGTTGCCTCTGGCTTTCCCATTTACCTGTACTCAATACTTATTGGCGGTTCTTGATCCACTCACACACGCACACGCGCGCTCACACATATCCACCCCACACCCACACACGCACACGCACACAGTTGGCAAAGTTGGCAGAGCACAATTTAATTTACATAAATGAAATATTTCGTTGCATACTTTCGCAGCAATTTGTTTGCCGTGCTGCATGCTTAACCTCAAGCGCTTTGCCCTGCTGTTATGCTCGACTCCTCGAAACTCCGAATGCAACGTAGGTCAGGAGCTAAGCATTTCGGAGCTCCCAAGTTAAAGCCACTCGACTCCAGCTTTGTTGCGATATGTTTTGATACTGACATATCCAGGCTTACAATGGATTTCCAAATGGGTCATTGTCATTGTCATTGTCATTGTCATTGTCATTGTCATTGTCATTGTCATTG
>NW_022045959.1:0-12071 GCF_001654015.2 Drosophila navojoa
GACGGACAGACGGACAGGGCTATATCGACTCAGCTTGTCGTCCTGATCAAGAATATATATATTTTATGGGGTCTGCGATGATTCCTTCTGCCTGTTACTTTTCCCATTTTCAATGGGTTCAGGGTATATTGACGGTGCTTTACTCAAGTACCTTGAATGAGTATTGTGCAATTGGTGGCACCCGACCTCAACGCTTTTAATTGTTTTCATAAAACACTTGTGTATTTCGTCATCTTTAGTCGTGCTAATCTTATTTAAGTAATTTGCGCTGGTAAATAACACATATCTATAATGAATTTGATATGGATATACTTATTATATACTATACTATTTAAGCATATGTGCACATTATGTTACTCACCGACTTGGTCTTCACGCGTTTAATGTGAATTTTTCGCGGATGCTTTTCCCGTTCGCTGACTTTAAGCTGCAAGTTGAGTTAAATTGATTAGAGTGCCCCAGTGAATGCAGTATCAGAGCCTCGCTCTCACCTTTAAAGCCAGTAATAGTTGCTCCAGACTGACTGCATCGATTCGCTTTGTTTGCTCGCGCGCCCATTCGATGATTTGCTGCCGCAGGACATTGGCGTGTTCGTCCTGTTTATAGAGCGGCTGGAATATGTTTGTCTCATTGGCAGCCATATTCTCGTTGGCAATAACTGTTGAATGTAGAGGTGCATCGCATAAAAACTGTCTTTAAAATAAACTTGTCCAAAACCCACCTATGAAGCTCTGCTCGTTCTCCTCGTAGCTGCGCATGCGTGCCACGCCCCTGCTGAAGGCGCCTTCGGTGAACTGCACAGTTGATTCCTCGAATTTCCAGTCGTTGAGATTGTAAATTTTCACATCCTGCTTGCTGCAGGCCACAAATAACAGAAACTTTTCCGAAACTGAGTGCTGTACGTGAGACATTTCAATTCACGAGATGGAGAGATTATATTTATGTGTGTGTGTTAATAGTAGTTCTGACACTATATTATTCTATTTAATATAATATGTGTATTTGACTCTGCAACCACACTTTACTCTGAGACTATACACTTATATTATTCAATTTCCACTTTCATCTGATATTATATATATGTATATATAATGGTCAACCTCGCTTTTTTCTATTTGATATGACAACGATTTGATGCATATGTATTTACATTTAATATGATATATGTATTATTGACCCAGATCTTATGCTTTGGCTCGTCGAGCTTAGTTCACTCACCGTCACGGGCAAAAATCGTTCTAGCCCATAGAAACTCAGTCGCTGATAGGGCACGAATTCTCCTTTATCAAAGACATAGATCACCGTGTCTGCTTCACCAGCGCTGCCTACTGCTCCTGCGTCACCCACCGTATTGCCCATTATAAGGAAATGTCGGCGGCTCACTTCATTCACGGGCAGACTGAAGTACTTCACATCGACTGCTCCATTGGTGCGCAGGCGTTGGAAGAGCTGAAAGCGACGCGTTGCTGGCTCATATTTGTAGATCTCCGAGTGGGTTGAGGTGCGGCCATCTGGACTAGCATAGTTAGCCACCGCCACATAGTCCGCGTAGTCAATGCCAAAGGCCTCCAGGCGACGCGCGTTGCTGCAGGGGATGGCGCCCAGGCGCTGGAATGTGCCACTCGTCCACTTAAAGTAGGGACAGCTCGGCTGCCTCTTCGTGCCGCCCCCCTCGTAGGCCTGCAGCAGCGTCAGCTCCTGGCTGCTAATCCTCAGGTACATACCTCGCAAGTGCACTCCGGCAAAGTACTGCACCGTGCGCATGACTCGCTCCGGCGATAGCTCGTAGATGGGCGAACCATCGCGCGCCTGCATCACGGGCTCACTGTGGTTATAGCTGAGGGCTACATAGCCCAGACCCGCATATGCCAGGCAGTCCAGTGCCACAGCTTTGGGCGCCGGCTGCTGCAGCATCAGCTCATAGTCCTGCTCCGCCGCCCGCCACACGTACACAGCGAATTGGCGCACACCTGCTGCATCCTTGTGCAGTGCTGTGGCATACTTAACGCTGGGCAGCTGCAGCATGCAAATGTCCAGGGGAAACGGCACCGGCACAGAGGCGACTCGCTCAAGGCCGTTGAAACTATAGCCAGCTGACAGAATGATAGAGAAAGAGGGGGAGAGAGAGAGAGTTAAACATTGCGAAATAGATAAGAGGTGAAAATTGTATTGACTGAAAATAAGATAGATAGATGATAGCAGAACATGAAAACATGTATGGGTGTATGGGGAGATTGATAGGTAGATAACATATAGTTAATAGATGGAAAAGAGTAAATTGATAATGAATATATTTTAAGATAGGTAGATGGAAAAAGGTTGATAGTTACATTTGCGAAGAAAGGATTTTTAAAATATAATATAAGCAGGAAGATTGTCAGCAGAAATACAGAATATTGCCCTGACATGGAAAATCAGTTAAATCGGTAGACTCTTAGTTATAACTACAATCCGAAAATGATCTGTCAGTCACCAACTAAAGGTTCTATAAGCCTGGGCGCAAATATTATATTAGGACGTTCACTTGGGGTCCTTAAAATGTTTTGCATAAGTTCTGATATATATTGATATTCTATGCCTAACATTTGGAATGTATTCTTACGTTGAAAACTCAGAAAGTAGCTTTTAATTTAAAAACCGGAATTGTTTTGAAAAAATAAAAATACAGAAATATATTAACAATTGTGGGCGTGACAAAATAAGAATAATCTATAATTTGAAGTGATCTGGAGCTGCGTTTTGGTCGTGAATGCGTACTGGTCTTACATTCTTTAAATAGACTCTTTCTGAACTGAAATTTAAATTGACTTAATGGCCCTTTGAAAAGTGCAGCAACACTATAGAGATTTGTCCTTATATATTATAAAGCCCCGTATCTAAATTAATATGCAAGTATTATTTATTTTATATTAACTATATAAGAATATATAGACGCAGTTTTAAATTTTTAAATTGTTCAAAGTCGCTTTTAACTATATGTCTATATACTTTAATTTATATCTACATATATATGAATCTAAGATATATAATATGTTTAAATTACTATATATGAAATCGCATTAATGAATTGAGTTGAGCTTTAAGTATTTTGTGCCTTTCGACCTTAGAGTTGTTCGACGCTTCTCTATGTGCCGTAGTCAAGCTTATTATTTATACCAGTCGTCTAAAATATCTATTTGATTAAACGCCAGTATTTCCAGACAGCTTTGATAAAGTTTGCAGCAAGAGCTAAGCTGAGGCCGAGACTAAATCAAACAACTCTCTCTCAATTTCCGTTAGCCTTTGGCCATGGATTTGCAGGCCTATCGTCGCTGCATTGGCCAGCAGCTGGAGGAGTTAGATCTGCTGAGTTCCATTTACTGTGCGGCGGGTGAGCTGCAGTTGCTCGATGCTGGGGTCGTTGCTGACTTCAGCGAGTTTTTGCAGTCGGAGTCAGAGACGTCGTTGCGGTCCCACTTGGAGTACATCATCCGGCTGCCTGTGACTGCCAAGCAGTGCGTGGACGTGCGCATCGAGTTGCCGCATTTGTACCCGCAGCTGGAGCTGGCCAGGATTAGTGTGCACACCCCGCTGCTAGGCAAGATCAAGGAGCAGCACTTGAAGCTGCAGATTGATAAATATTTGCTGGAACAGCGCCAGGCAGAGGAGCCCTACATATTTCAGCTGCTCAGCTGGTTGCAAGAACAGATTGAAGCCCTGATGAGCTGCACGTCCAGCGAACTGGAGTCCCCGCCATCGGAGGAATCAAAGGATCCAAAAGGCATGCAGCTAGAACGGCTTTGGATATACTCGCATCATATCAAGTCGAGCGCCAAGCGGCAGGAGCTCATGCGTCAGGCACGGCAGCTGCAGCTCACCGGATTCAGCAGACCCGGCAAGCCGGGCATCATCTGCGTGGAGGGCGAGCCGGAAAACGTGCAGGAATATTGGCGCAGTATCAAGGCCCTGCGCTGGCAGAAGATTAGCCTGGTGCGCACCGAGCCGTGCCGCAAGCGCCGCTTCGAGCAATTCACTGAGCAACTGTTCAATTCGTCAGCCGCTGTCGGCGAGGAGGGCGTCATTAACATGGGCCAGTTCATTAGGTTTCTTGAGGATCATGGCACGGGCTACATGAAATCTGAGTTGTTTGGTTTAGCCTAAGCTTCTCGAATGGATCAAAATTCAACTGCAAATACTGTAAATAAATTCTGTTGTTTATATTTTCTAAAGGGATTAACCTTTGTCATAAAACTGTTGCATGTCGCGTTTGTGCAGCCGCTGCGACTCTGCGTCCAGGTCTGAGCCGATGCGATATCCAGGATAGCTCTCCCCGAAGAGCACCTCGAAGGCGTGCCCATGCTTCCACAACAGCCAGTGGAATAATAATAAAACTAAGCGGCACATTTAATTAGACAAAAATAAACACGTGTTTCGCCAAGCGAAACTTATGCTCAACTGAAGACCTTGAGCTTTTAGAACCGTTGGCAAAGCTCTCGCTGGTGCTCAATGAGTGTGAGAAGCACTGAATGAGCGCAATAGAGATCACTCGAAAGAGGAAGAGCGTGAGAGCTTAATTCATATTCGAAGGTCAATTGCAGCGCTCCATTACAATGCATAGGGGCAGACCCTTTATTACAGAGCTGCAGAAGATCTGCATTCTAATTTGAGAATGATTTAAATGGATCATGTTGAATAGTTTGGGGCTGAATGAGCGCCAGACATGGAGAGAGTGAGTGTAAAGAGGGAGAAAGGAAGAGTTGCAGAACACATAGAGAAACTTGTAATAGGAGACGCGAGGATAAAAGCAATAAATGAGATTTAAAAGAGACAAAGATGAAGTGAGAATGAGCGGCATTGACGCATGGAAACATCTAACGAAAGTGACAAAATAATAGAGACAAATTTTTTAAAGTAAATTTAATTACACATACCTGCAAGTGAAAGGTAAAATTAAGTAAGAATGGTACATTGGTTTTATGAAATTCTCGTTTAGATGTCCAAACGCCTATCCATGTAAACCCAACTAGCCAAGCTAGAAGTTTACAAAGTGTAGGGGCGAATACTATTACTGTTCGTAGCACTTGAAGTGTTCTATGGAGCCTGTAGTGATTGACTTGTTTGTTACTAGCCAAACTATAAGGTATTTTAAACAAAAATTGGTTTAAGCTTGACTTTATACAGGAATCATAGTCTATAAGGGGTATTTATTAAAGAATTCTTGGAAAAATATTTAAACAATTAATATTTAAGTAGTGGTATAACTGGTTAGAAAGGCCGGCATACTTTAAATAAATCCATCGCTATTAAGGCGTGTCACTAGAGACTCTTTGGCAATGGAAAGATTGTCACTAGTTTCCTCCAGATTTTTGGTTTCCTCAGCAGCTGATTGCGATATCTCCTGATTCAAGTTCTGCTCTGCCTTTACTACCGCACCCGTTCTGTTTTTCACAAAGTCGCAATAACAACAATTATGTCCGCCGTTCGCTGAGGCTGCCCGTCGGCGCTTCACCCAGCCGATTTGCGCATAGGCTCGCCTGAAGTTTTCATTGTTGAAGCCGTACACGATCGGGTTGACGGCCGCGTTGACAAACATCAGGTATTGCGAGAAGTACGAGAAGTATTGGGTGCCGCAGCCCACGCTCGCCGCCGTCTTGTAGTACTTCTCGCGCTGCACCACAAAAATAGTGAAGGGCAGGCGCAGTACCACAAACACCACAACCACTATGAAGAGCGTCTTAGCCACGCTTCGTTTATAGCTGACCGTGAGTGGATTTTCACGACTCAAAACACGCTTCTCATAGCGATCCAGCTGGGAAGTAGGTAAGGTGTTACAAGTTTCTTTACTGAACTTACAATGGGTAAAGGCCTATATGATGTATTCGAAAAACTATTGACTATCGAAATTATTGAATTTAATTAAATAATCTATTAGCTCACAGACTCGATTTATCTCAGTATATGCATAGACTCGATCCTGGAGTTCTTACCTTAATAAATATGGCCGTGTAGCAGATGAGCATGATGCTCAGCGGCAGCCAGACCAGCACCGTGATCAGCACATACCAGTACTTGGGCAGGACATTGGTGTTCTCCTTGCAGTAGCGCTCGGTGAAGTTGCGCCAGATGCGCACCCGATACTCCCGGTAGATGGCGAGGGGTAGTGCCAGCAGCAGACCCGTCAACCAGGTGCAGGCGATCACGATCTTGGCGCCGTGCTGCGTTAGTCGAGTTTCCTGGGGCAGAACAATGGCTGTGAGGCGATCGTAGCTGACCACTGAGAGGTTCAGCACGGCTGTGATCAGAAAGACAACGACGAGGAACCCCTCCAGCTTGCAGCCCACCCAGCCGAGCTGAAAGTTCTGATAGAAGTCGTTGATCAGGAACATAACGGGGCATATCAGCAGGGTTAGTAGGTCCGCCATTGCCATATTGGATATGATCAAATTCGTTGGCGATCTGAGCGCACGGTTCGTCGCAATAAGATAGATCAAGACGTAGTTGGCATACAAGCCAAATATAATCAGTGGCAAGAAGGAGCAAACTTTCCAAGCGATTTCCTCTATGGCCTTGTGCCGCCAAATACGCTCCGCTGGGAAGTCCCATTGACTAAAGTCGAACTGATGGAATGGATTGTGCACAAATTGTAATAGGCATAGGGAATTGGCCTGGATACAAAACTCACTTCAATACTGCTATAGTTATGTGCATCCATTTTTGTTCTTCGCCTGTCGACTCCTGCCGGGCAACTGACTTGTACAGCTGGCTGTAACATGCAAATTAACATGAACTTTTATTGATCCTGTCTAATTCACTTACTAATAGATAAGGCTATTAACACTTGTCACTGATACCGCGCACTAAAAGCATCCAAATTAGACGCTTTGACAATGTGTGTTGTCGTTGTTTACCTCTAGCAAAGCTCTTACTCAATTCTGATCAGCTGTCAATGTGACACTATCGCTCTATGCGCTTCTCACCAGAAACCTGTTTGCAGATTCACATCTCTATGCAATTCTCTGACAAATAGATAAATATATTAAAATAGATCTACACTCTAAATCGAATAAAGTTTATCTGATCTGTGTGACTTCAGAAATGAGCAAACAGTATTTTACAACTTAATTATATAGATTGGCTTTGACTTTGAGAAAAGTTTTGTTTTTGAAGGTCTTTGTGGTAGATAGATTATTTTAGCTTATGGGCTTATGGGCTTAATTATATTTATAATTATTCTAACAATACGCTTCTCACAATAGTTTTTCTGTAAGCTTTGTCATTCATGCTCTAATGCTGTTCTACCTTATACTGAAAACGCCGCCTTTTCCTTGTTCGCTATTCTAAATATGCTCTTATAGTTTCCATATTTATAGAGCACGATATACGACCCCAAGCAAATCCAATTCGTTTTCTAGCCTCCAGTAACTACTGCTTCAAGCACTGCTTTTAGATTTCAATTTGGCATTTAATTACAGTTAAAATTATGACAATTTCAGGGAGTTCCCCTCTAATTTCAATTTCAGTTCAATGTGAGCTAGTCTAATCGATGTCCAGTTTGCGGAAGGAGCCCTCAATCCCAAAGAGCGAGTCGGCTGTTAGACGTTTGCCCGGTCGCAGCTGTTCGTCAACGCCGTAATTGCTCTCCTCCTTCAAGTAATTGCTGTAGCTGAGCATATCCTGCTCCGTCTGTGCCACGATATCAGCAATACGCCCATTGCTACCTCCATACTCCTCTGGCATATATTCGCGTGGAATTATCTGAGAGAGTTCCTCCATATTCCTGTGCACATGGAACTGTCAAATAATTTTAAATCAAAATTTTCTCAGAATGTAAAAATTATATGAATAGATAGCAGCGTTAGGGTAAATTTGATTATTAAAATGAAAAACATAAAATAGTAACAAGAAGAAGATGTCGACGGTTGCCGATTACAGAATACTTCCCTATACTATTAAAATTGCTTAGTCTCTTAATAGGTAAAGGAGGCAGGGAGAGATTAGCACTTAATTAAACTAACTATTTTGTTGTCGTGCTCTACAAAATAATGATATTGTATTGTAATTATTTGTCTATATGTTACACCCTGAAGAGAAATATACGTGAATAAATACAAAATACAGTATTTATCTAATATACATTCAAATTTCAAGTCTGATTCAAATAGCGGAGAATAGAACACATAATAAATAAATAAATACATAAATTCTCGCACAAAATCTATATGCAAAAGTTCCCATTCAAATAAAAAAAATCCCCTCGAAATTTTCACCGTTGCTAATTTATGACCGTTGTTAAATCATTTCATAAAATAATTCGAGCGTGGTGATTCAGCGTATTGAACTTAGATGAAACCCCCTTCAAATATTCACAATCGAATCCCCGTTAAAATAGCTGTGAAAGCCATATTTATGCTCCATAATTTAAAAACGGTTTGCGATTCTATATGCCTTATCAAAGAAATTTCGGTTCCGAACAGCTGAACAAACTGTGATAAGCGCCTGATAATAATGGATTATCGAATAATGGTTTGTCAACAAAATAAAATTTAACCAAAGCTAAAGTACATATTGAAGTTGTACATGTGGCATGGAGAGATTGAGCAAAATTATTTCATTATTTCCTTTAAAATTTTTCTATTCAAAACCAGGCGATACTCTTAACTTTTTATGTACACCTATGTATATGTACATAGTAGATAATTTATGTATACACATTCATATACCCATCCATATATGTACATATTAATTTCTGTTTCCGATAAAATTGCTGAATCACATTTTACGAATGATATTAGCATTTATATGTAAATATCTGCAAATATGTTTCTTTTGAAAATTAGTACTACTACTATACTTAAGAAATGGAAAAAATGTATACGGACGGACAGACAGACTGATGGATGGACAAAGAGAAGCGACTCCCACCTCCTTCGCTCATTTTCACAAATATATACCCTGCTTTCCTTTCAATATGTACAGGGTATACAAATGATTAAATCATCGTTCAAATGGTGCACTTACTCGATTCTGTAGCTTGGCTGGCATGAGACTTTTGCCCAGATTGAGCACAGTGACCGCCTCCTTGGGGCAGTTGACCAAGTGAACGCCCTTTAGCCGGATGGGCGTTCCCTTATCGGCGAACACGCCCATTTTCTTGATGAGCGAAATGTCCATTTGGGCAACCAGGCTGAGACTCATCTTGGACATGTCGATTATTTCGATGGTGCCACTGATGACGGCGTTGTCATCCTCGCGCACCAGGTGCTCCAGCAGCGTCGTTTGATACCGGAACAGATCGATCAACTTAAAGCCGTTCGATTCGAAGTTCGAGTAGTCCGTCAACTGAATGCGCGGTCCACCGGGGCCAAAGGGCTTGGGCAGACGCACATATGTGCTGAAAGGAGTATATGGCAATGAACCTTCATTAAATGGAATTGAAAATTAATTACCCTGCACGACACACCGCAATGTTCCTCTCGTCCATTTGACGATTGGCGAACACCTCCGGCATCATGGTCTTCAGCGTGTAGAAGTAGTCCAGCTTGGACTTGGCCTTCTCCAGGCTGAATTTGCAGCCGCGTAGAAAGGCAACCAAGAACTGAGCATCCTGGCGTGCCTTCAGGTGCGGCTGCTTGGCTAGCCAATCCCGCAGAGCTTTCAGGTCGTCGGGCAAGCGCGATGGCACCTCGTTCAGCTCGGTTTCGGCGACTTGGCGCAACTCGGCGCTGATTGGACGTATCTCGGCCATAACCTGCTTCTATACGGATCTCAACCGTGCGTCGTGGCAACTGTGCAACTACTGAAATTGGGCAATTCTCCCCTTCTGGCCACTAATCAGTTGGCTCTAATCTTGCCATTTTATGGCTAATCATTCGGTACTCTCTGATAATGCCCGCCGCTAACGTCGAGTGGCTGAGCACTCTAGATGGTCGCCCTGCCCTCTCTTCTAATTGTTGATAAGATTACAGCTGTTGCTAGAAGATCTCGCTTGCTAATAGCTAATCATCAAAATCTTGCAGTCATGGGACGTATCGAATGAAAGTCGAGGAGAACTTGGATGGGGACAAATGCAGCTGTAAAAGTCGCATAGCAAAGTTCGTATTTGTTGATATCTGGCGGGTAATCGAACCATGCTACAGTTATATCTACTACAGGCTTATCTTATCTCTCAACTGTGCCTGCACAGTGGCACCAAAGTTCATATTTGCCATGCGAAATATAGGCATATACGTAATTCAAAACTGTTTCTTTGCTTTCTCCTCATTTTTCTTGTGAACCTTCAGTTCTCAAGAAACGACCAAGACTACGTATTTACTAAATATATATAAATTTGTATGACGAATAATATTAATTTACCGAGAACGAATAATACTTGTTTTGAGTATGAAATGAATCGATAAGAAAATGCTGAGAGAATTTCGGTCCACTGTGCATTGGTCACGTCTATATCGCGCCCATTGCTACTGCTGGCATAGGGTACACTTGTTTGCTCCAGGTCAAAACAAGGCAGCCATCGACTTAAATATTAGTTGTGTTTCAGCCCAGACGGAGCACACAAGTCCCACCACCAACACCCTCCCGGCCACCAGTACACATTGTCAATTTGCTTTGTTTCGATAACAAATTTGCAGATATCATACACTACTATGGCTGAGATTCGAGAGCTGGTGCCAGAGCTGGCGGAAGTGGCGCGCACTGAGCTAAACGAGGATCCGGCGAGCCGGGATGAGCTGATTGCGGCTCTGCGCGCGTGGATCGAAGAACAAAGCTATTTGGTGGCACGCACCGAAGATCAGTTCTTGGTTGCATTTCTGCGGTTCTGTCGCTGGGATCTGGAGGAGGCCAAGAAACGTGTGCTCTTCTTCTACAACTACAAGTCTAAGGAACGTGGCCTGCTCAAGAGTCGCTTCGTGGACGATAAACTGTTCGAGTTGGCTAGATCTGGGTGAGTCCGTCTCGAATTCGAAGTCGAAATCGAAATCAAAATCGAAATCGTAATCCAGAGATAGAGAGAGAGAGAGAGAAAAAATGATAGAGAATTAGAGAATAAGTTTCATTATCGTTTTATCAGCATATTCGCAACGCTACCTAATCCCATTGGTCCGGGTGGCCCACGTATACACTTCACACGCATGGGACACATAGAGACTTCCAAGCATAGTGTATCCGACATCTTTCGCTTCCATGCCTTCCGCGCTGAAATGGAGCTCAACTCCGATGATAACTGGAACATAGCTGGCGTTGTGGAGGTGATTGATTTCACCAAAATCCCCTATTCGCTGTTGCTGCAGTTCGACCCAAGCTTGTTCCGACGCATGAATTCCTTCCTCGAGCATGGCATTCCCACGAACCTGGTAGCCACGCACATCGTGAATGCATCGCGAGAAACACAGTTTGTGCTCACCATAATCCGCAATGTGATGAAACAGAAGGAGCTGGTACGTAGCCAGCGAAGAGCCATCGTTTGTAATTAGCTTCCCCTCTCATCGAGTCTATGTTTCTCTTCTTTCAGCTGCACATACATCCCAATCTGGAGTCGCTGTATAAGGCCATTGGCAAGGAGTACCTGCCGGTGGAGCTGGGCGGCAGTAATGGCTCCTTGAATGATGCTACGGCATTCTATGAGTCGCAGCTGAACAACTTTACGCCCTATTTTAAGGACGATGAGCGATACGGCGTCGACGAAAAGCTGCGCGCCGCCAGCGAAAAGGAGACGCGACCCACGCTGGTTGCCGCTGCTGCCAACGAGGACGGCACATTTCGCAAGCTGAACTTCGATTGAGGCCGAGGCTGGGACGATGATAGTGGCTAGTGTCTAATGGCTAATGCATGTGGCAGTGGCAGTTAGTTGTATATTCAAATGCACATACTATACACACCTCACTCTGTCTATATATGAATCCCTATATATTTATATATATATATATATATATATATATATATATATATATATATATGTATATGTGCATAACAAATAATAGATAAATTTAAATAATATTTTTGATATATGCGAATCAAATATAATAAATGTTTTATTTTTATGTCTTAAATTCCTCATTAATATTGTCCTCCTATTATAAGCAAAATATCCCTTA